>CM037884.1:27100853-27278353 GCA_021292165.1 Shinisaurus crocodilurus | reverse complement strand
TTGATCTCAATTTTATTTTGTTATTGTTAACTGTTTATTAGGATTACAGGTTCATTTTTAAAACACAGAGTGAGAAAAGAGCATTGTTTAGGGTTGGTCCTGATTGTCAAAAGAAACAGACCATTCAGAGATGATGGGCGAATTTGACAGTTTCGCTTTCTCCCATGTTCAGTTTTTTTAAAATCCCAAGTTCTTCTTTTTCAAATGTTTAGAACTTTGCAAATTTTGGTAAATTCCTATAAAAACGATGTGCACTGCAATTCTCACCCATCTGCATCAGCAAAATTCAATAGGTACAACTATTCCCAGCACGGAGAGGACTACATTGTCCCTGCCTGCCATAGAGCTGTTGTTCGAATGTCTGACTGACGTCTCCCAAAGCAGTTACTTTATTCCCAACTCAAGGATGGAAAGTGGAATATCGGTGGTCAATATAAGAGATTTAAAGATGTTCATAAGGCTAATCTAAAAAAATGCAATATAAACATCGAAAACTGGGAAGCTCTGGCCCATGAACGATCTAAATGGAGGTTGGCCTCTCACAAAGGTTCCATGGACTTTGAAGAAGCCCGAGTGCAAGGCGAAAGGGAGAAACGTGCTAAGCGAAAAGCATGTCAAATGAATTTCTTTACAGGACCATCTTCCATCTGGTAACCTGTGTCCTCACTGTGGGAAGCTGTGTGGATCTAGAATTGGCCTCCACAGTCACTTACGGACCCATCGCTAGAGTCTACACAATTTTCTTTAGAATTTCCTCCTTTAAAATTTTTTCTTTTGTAAATTTTTTACCCTGGAAGACAATCTTACTCGGTCACGAGTGATCGCATGATGATGATGATGATGATGATGATGATGATGATGATGGTAAATTTTGAAGTGCAGGCACTCATCATGACAATCCCCATAGTCATGCCGCCAAGGAGAGTCCAAAAATTCAGGCAGCTGTTTTGATCCATATGGACAAACCAGTTCTAGCAGTTTTCATCTCAACCAGGAGGAGCAGGTCTTTTGTAAAGCTGATGGATCTTACTTTCCTATTCAAGATCAAGCCACCCTGGAATACGACTTCAATTATAACAAGGAACAATATATTGTTGCTGGGAAAAATCACTGTGAGGATTGCAGCTAAGGTCAGCGGGAACAGGGACATAGGAGGGGGGTGGGGGAGAGGGTGCCAGATGACGTAATTGTCCCTGCTAATCAAAAAGTGCTTAGGTAGCGGCCCCATGAGCACCGCTGCCTATTGGTGTTAAGGATGAGGAGCCTGTCGCAACCTTAATGCAGCACTAACATAGTTGAATATGATGGCAGCAGAGCACAATAGCAACAGCAGACTTCACCAAACAAGCACACACACACACACACACACACACACACACACACGGCTTGTTTCTAAGCAGAATGGTAATATACAATTTCTCAGGTACGATAAGCTTGATGGTTGCAGACTTTGTACATTCAGTTTCTTCAACGTTACTTATTCTGCGAGGAAAGGAAAACCACAGAACACGTCTCCTTGCTAAACCCTAGCAAGCGTCAGTTATGCCAGTTAACTGTAGGAACAGTCTAACTGTCAGATAGAGAGAATGGAATTTCTAACTTGTTGCTAGGCAACGTCCAGCCTTCCCTCCCCTGATACCACTAAGAGGTTTGCTCTACTGAACCCTGCCCACTGACTTTTCAGAGAAGCTTGGTTTCTGCCTTTGCCCTTTAACTAGACTGTAACAGTCTATCTTAATCCTATACTGGGCAGTCAACTTAAAAAAAAAAAAGCTCCTTGCAGAGTTGACATCTTCTCATTGTATCCTGCAACAGAATACACAGGAATACAAACCCAGACTTTTATGAGCTAAACACTCAAAGCCCTGGGCCTGGGTGGACTCATCTGTCAATTCTGGTTTCTCCTCCCACAATCTCTTATACATATACATATCCAAGTTCTTTTGTCCTGAATATGGAGAACTTTGTGAATTTTGGTATAAAAATCGAACTGAAATGAAATCCTCAGCCATCCTTAGGTGTGACCCATCTGGACATTCTCCTGAGCAAGTCTCATTGAAATGAATGGGAGCCACACAGGAATCAGGATGGACAATGGGAATGCTGCAAGAGTGAGGATAAAATAAAATGGAGAGGAGTAGGAGTAGGAGTAGGAGGAGGATTATGTAAGCCGCCTTGGGTTCCTTGCAGGAAAAAAGGTGGGGTATAAATATAATAAATAAATAAATAAATAAAATAAGAGTGCATCCAGATGCACCTGCTATTGCATTTTTTGGTGGGAAATGTGGATATAAACCATATATTTAAGGCAGGGGTGTTGAACTGCCTCAGAAGATTAGGGAAGTGAAAAAAAACCCCCAATGGATAACTAAGCTCTGATCTATGGACCAGGTACATTCATATCAGAATTCACAAAGATGAAATCCTCAGGAGTTTACAGGACTGGGCCATACAATTCTCTGCTTAGGCAACAGACATCTGCAGTGGAAATCCCTCTTCCAGTCGCAGTTGACTTACTGATAATTTTTTTTGTGAGAATCCAGAAGTTTTTATTTCAGCCTGGAAGAGCAGGATTACTTTTTTTTGCCCTTATTCAGCACAAAGCAATGCCGCGGTTTTGGATTTCCCTTGCAACAGAAAATCCCCCTGCTTGAGCAGCTCTCCAGCATCTACCAGCTGATGGATCGAGCTCCTTAAAACGAAACACTCAATTTGGTGGAACATAAAGCAGGAAGGGACTAAGAAACCATTCAGTTTAATGAAAACCTTTAATAAGGGCAATCTCCTTCTGCTGGCTTTGGTTACCATATAAAGCAAATTCATTCCCCATTAAATTGAAATGGTTTCTTCTCCCTAAAGAATCTATTTGGCACTTGCTGTATTTCTCACTGACCAGGGCCAGGGGGGGAGAGAGGAAAATAAAAGAACTGTGACAAATCAAGTTCTTGAGCATGAATAGGCTATTTTAGGCTTGAAATTAGCCTGCTGTTATTATCTTCAGGCTGCAGTTCCAATGGGGAATCTTCTGAAGTAAGGGACTTGAGGATTGGAGCTATTTGCATTTGAGAGAATCAGCAATGCAGCATTTAGAGCGGGGCTAAAACTGTGTTTTATGGTTCAATAAATCCTCAGAAAGAAATGCCATAAAAACTTCAGGGTTGCCATTTTTTATCCTAGGTGATAATCCCACAATCCATCCATTTCTGGACACAAAACCAGTATCTCTCACCCTTTTGGATATTACTGCTCTTTTTATTTATTGTCATGGCAAGCACTTCCACTTTTATCAGCCATTATGATGTCAAAAATGTTTTCCAATCTCCTTCCCCCCCCCCACAAATTTCCCCCCTCTCTCCATACGCTGGAGTTTTCCCAAAAAGATTATTCATATCTTTGGATCGAGTCCCAAAAAATGCTTCCTTTCCCAATGTTTTTGTCATTGAAGTCATTTCCCCTTGCTTACATCTTCAGCGATACAAGGCAAGGGCCATTGCATCATTTTTTATTTTTTATTTTGTATTGGACGTTGAAGAGAGCAAGAGGGCAGAAAGCAAAAGAGATTCACTTTATGATGCATAACTGGATCTCTCAAACATAATCTGGGATTAGAGATTTAACCCTTGCCCTCTCACTCCATTTCCCCAATCTGAATTGTCCTGCTCCTAGCTGCTATTTGCCACCTGTAGGTAAAAAAATCCAGATTTCCCCCACAATATTTGTCATCCTTCCCCGATCTGGTGCCCTCCTAACATTTTGGGCCACAGGTCTCAGCATTGCTGACCATTGGCCATACTGGCTGGTGCTGATGGGAATTGTAGTCCAAAACAACTACAGGACACCAGGTTTGAGCAAGCTGCTATAAGTTTTCCACTGTGGGACTAATTACAGGTTGGGGGTGTGTGATTTAAATTGGGGGAGTAGAACAGTGGGAAAGGGTTTAAAAAACACACACCTCCTTCCCCAGCAGGCACTGTCAATTTGGGGCTCCACGGTTGCATTTACTTAAAAAAAAAAAACTCCTGTGGGAAATCCAACAATAGATCTACCAATGTCACATCTAGCTTGAGATAGTTTGCTACAACTCTTGATGATTTGACAGCAGTGGGTGAGTGTATTGTTCATACTACTTAATAATTTTGCTAACTAGCGCACGGACCTGTTTAAAAACTTAAATCACTGGGCAAATAATAGAAATCAATACAATTTACTAGGAGCATTTGGGGAGAGAGGCAGAAAATCAATTTGATTGCTGTAATTATGCAAGCAGGGCTAGAGGCTCTTACAATATAAATAGCAGCTTAAACTGAGACAGGTTATGTCCTCAGCTGGTATACGACTCTACGGCTTTACGTGTAGGTTGGACTCGACCAAAGAACAGAACAAGAACATCAAGGAACAAAGAGGGGAAAACTCTTTAAAAGCTTAAAAGAAATGCAGGATGGTGGAGACACTCACCGTGCAGTGTACTCTTAAGCATGTGTATTTAGTGGGAAATCTCTATGTGTTCAAGGGGGCTTACTCTCTACCAAGTGTGCTTTATGGGCGAGGGCAGCCAATATACTTGTACCAGATCCTACATTCAGGCCAGGCCCAACACCATAGGGCTATAGTCCTAAACACACTTATACAGAAAGAAGGGAGGGTCTGTAGCTTAGTGGTACAGATGGCCTCCCAGAGATTCGGGGCTCCAAATGTAAGATTTGGGGCTCCAGCCCCAGTGGGCCGCCCTCTAACACCGCCTCTGGACTCCTGTCCTGAAATCTGCTGTCAGTGAGAGTAGGCAGTACTGGTTTAGAGATGGACAAATAGATTGACCTGGTTTAAGACAACTTCCTATATAGCCTAGGTCTGAAGGGATTGGTTAGTCGGAACAGCCTTTCTGCATCCTGGTCCATTGCCAAAGGGTGCCATCACACAATCCTACACATCAGCCTTTCCTAACCTTTTGACCTCCAGCTCTTTGGGACTTCAACTTCCATCAGCCCCAGCCAGCATGGCCAATGGTCAGGAATGCTGGGAGTTGTACTCCAAAACCTCTGGCAGGCCCCATGTTGGAGAAGGCCGAGTTAGACTATTTGCTACCTGCCTTGAAATACAAAAATGTTGGTAGGTTTTTGTATTTTTGCCCCCACCCCTTTTGCTTTCAGCCTTGCCCGCTTTGCCTTTGCCCCCATCCACCTTTCGAATGTGACCCCCCCCCCCCGGTGCCTTTTCGAAATTGAATCCAGCCCTTGGGCTGAATTCGTCCTCCAGCCCTGCACCAGGGTAAGAAACAGCCGACCCTCATCTACAAGTCACATGCTTAGCGTGATGTGCAGTTTGGCTCTTAGATGAGAAAAATGGGAGGGGGAGGAAGCTTCCCTTCCTTCTCCGCCGCTGCTGCCACCGCTGCCGCTGCCGCTACCACCGTTGCTTCTGTGTCCAGGCAATTGACCATGTAAGGGGAAGGGGAGGGAAGGGATGAGTAGCTCTTTTTTTGCTGTTGGTTGGGATGCTTTTCTCAAGCAGCAGGTGGGCCTATGCTAGGGATGTGCTGACACTGGGAAGTCCAGCTTGTTTGAATGAGCCCCCCCCCCCAATGGGGGAACCTAAATGGTCTTCTGTGTTCAATTCCCTGCTGGTGTGGAAAGAACCGCTCTGGCTACGAGGTGGGGAGGGTGGGCCCTCTGCGGCGCTCGGAAGGAATTGCCCAGGTCACAGCACCTTCCAGGCCCATTCCTATGCCCCCCCGCCCCCCCCCAGACAGGGTCGGAGAGACATTAGGATTGTGTCCTTAGTGTTTTTGTTTTTTTAAAACACAAACCGCGGACTGTCTTAGAGACGGAAGTCCACGAGCTGGCTTGACTTGCACAACAGTGAGTCGCCACCAGCGTGGGACTGGCAACCTGGAATCCGGGGGCCGAATTGTGAAAATCCATTGGATTTTCACCCCCCCCTCCATCAGATTCCTCACATATCCCTAGCCTACACTCATAAGAATTTACACATGTAGGCCCCATTGTGAAGGGCTATGGATGGAAGAGGTAGAGCCTGCATGCTGCCTCCGTGCATTGGAATAGATTGGAATAAATAAATAAATAAAATTTATTTATTTATTTATTTATTTATTACATTTATCAATCGCCCATCTGGCCGGTCACCCGGCCACCCTGGGCGATGTACAATTAAAATACAATAAAACACAATAAAATATAATAATTAAAACAATATTAAAAAATTCTCATTAAAAACCTAACCCACCCCATATTCCCGCCTGAACAGCCATGTTTTTAATGCACGGCGGAAGCTCATCACGGAGGGGGCATGGCGAAGGTCACTAGGGAGGGAGTTCCATAATGTGGGGGCCGCCACAGAGAAGGCCCTCTTCCTAGTCCCCACCAGCCTGGCTGCTCTGGCTGATGGGATAAGGAGAAGGCCGTCCGTGGCAGACCTTGTTGAGCAGACCTTGTTGAAAATAAATCTGAACCAACCCTATGTTGACCTGGGAAGGAGGATTTCTCTCCAAATCAATTTTTTAAAAAAATATATCCCAAGTGGCTGCCACATGTTCCTATAGCTAGGGAATGTATCCAAGCTGCTTTTCAAAAGACATCCTTTACAGACAATGGTTGCCCCTAGCACCACATTGTCTCCCAGAGGATCAACCCTTTCAATATTTCTGGGGTCTGAAATCAGAGCTCTAAACTACCCTAACATAAATATTTAGGATGGAAGTAGAATGCATGCACATTTTCCATGTTTGCGTCCCTGTTTATTTATCTTGGTGAGTGACTGTTGAGAAGGGCACCAGCAGTTTGTGCATTTTAAAAGAAACACATAGGGTTGGTGTGATTTGGGGTTTTTTTGGGGGGGAGGGAAGAATACAAAAGCGTATTGCAGAACTCAGACATCCCAAAGCATGCTGGTCAGCAAGGCTGCTCGGCAGGGTCAAAAAAGAGAAGGAATTGCAGGGAGGCAAAAATTAGCCGGATGGAAGAAGTTCAAAGGCCATTTCCCTGCATTAATGCCCTATGTAGACATTCGTTTTCTACACACAGTGGAGATTCAAGATTATGCTGGACAGGCTTGGACATGATCACATGTGTGGGGCTCACCAGATGGGTCTTCCGATGGAAGAATTAGTGTATTTTCTAGGAACAGATGCATCATTTTATTTCTGATCCATGCCAATTTTGCTTTTATTCAATCATAAATCCATTCTGTCCAATTTCCACATGAGTCTGCGAATAATTTTTTTTTTAAAGCACTAACTTTTCTTTTTCATTTATTTTTCTATGCAATTTCCCCAATTCATTTGCTATGCAACTTGCCATAAAATTTGCATTTTTGTATGCAACTTTCCCAAATATACACATTTTTGCACACAAGTTTTGAGCCAAGAACTGCCTCACAACATTTGGAGAGGTGCAGAATCCAAAGGATAACTGCGCTCCAATCCACATATTAGTCCAGGAATCACAAATTAGGTTAGTTTGCTTTAAAAAAGTGGAGCAAATGAAATTCTCCCCAATCCCATATCTTCTTCAAAGAAATATGTGATCCAGACTATCAGTCATAAAAACACATCTTGCAATGTTATTACCAGTGGGGGCAGTTGTAGAAAACAATTCCAGTAGAAATTACACAACTACATTGGTGGCCAAATTGTAACCAGTGGGTACTTCAAATCCCATTCTTAGGTTTTGGATGGTGAGATAGGGATGGACAGACTGTCAATTTTGGCTTCTTTCATTTTCTCATTTTTCCATTCTTAAATCTGGGTTATCTCAACACTGCGAATTTCTCCAGTCTTAAGTTCAGTAGTTCTTTCCAAACTTTTAGCATTATTTTTTTGAGTTTGCATGAGAATCCATAAGCATAAATGTGCACATTTCTCCCAATACATGCATTTTTCTATGCATTTTGCTTAATATACATATTTTTGGCAAGCAATTTTCCTAATATAATGTATTTTCGAATGCTATTTCCCCATATATATTCATTTTCATACACATTATTTTTGATGGGAGAACTCCATTGCAAAATGCAGAGAAGTCCAAACGTTGAAAGTTAAATGGGTTTTGGTTCGCATTGTGACGTGAAAGAATGACATTAGATAAGATTTTGCATTAAGATGCACACTGAACCAATTTCTCCCCTATTCCTAATTGTAGTACCAATATCTGAGCCACAGGTTGCTGATCAGGAGGTGGGTCAACAGAGCACAACTGATGGTAGCTATGAACATGTGGAAGGTGTTGCAAAGAGACTTAACTGGATTAAGAGGCTGCATTTCCTGCCAGACACATTTCTTCTCTGCATATGCAAAAAAAAAAAAAAAAAAAGTCCCCAAGAAGTAGGTTTGCTTTTCATGGAGCAGAGCTTTTAATTTTGGAGAGCTAGCAAACTGCAACATTTCTAGCCTTGAAACGTTAATCTGTTAAATCTTAGCCTTCAGAAGAGAAAGACTGAGGGGTGATATGATAGCACTCTTCAAGTACTTGAAAGGTTGTCACACAGAGGATCTCTTCTCGACCATCCCAGAGTGCAGGACACGGAATAATGGGCTCAAGTTACAGGAAGCCAGATTAAGGAAAATTTCCTGGCTGTTACAGCAATACGACACTAGAACCAATTACCTAGGGAGGCTGTGGGCTCTCCCATACTGGAGGCATGCAAGGTGCAGGAGGAGAGGAGAGGAGAGGAAAGAAAGGAAACTTGGCTATTGTGCTGGGACCCTATAAAGCAGGGGTAGACAACAAGTGGCCCATGGACGCATGTGACCCCCCGCTGTCCCTGCTACAGTGCCTGCCTGCGGTCACCACCCCCTATTGTCCCCTCAAATAAAAAAGATTCAGGGTCCGTAGCAGCTATGGAGCACCCACACTGCCAAATTAGGTGTTTGCAAGCTAAATTTGGCCCTTTGGGCACTCTGTAGCTGCTATGGATGACCAAAAGCGTTAAATTTAGCTTGCAAACAAGCTACGTTTAACCACTGTAGTGCTGTGTAGTGCCAGTGATTTTGGCTTCCCCCCCCTGGGCGCTCCATGGTGCCCATGCCAGGGGTCTGGGGGTGAAAATGGCCTCCTCACCTCCAGACATTTCCCACCCCCGCTATAGAGAAAATGTATCTTTTTGAGTGTGTGACTGAAGTGTGTCTCAGGTTTTTAACAACTTTTTTAAAAACCAAAATACAACCATGTAACCATAAAAATCTCTTCTCCCTAATCCTAGAGCAGTCAATATAAGGCTCAGCTCAGCATCAATTACCAATAAAACATAAACCTTATTGAAATATAACATTGAATGTTTACATGGAACAAAATAAACCTTTTTTTGGGGGGCTGTAGATAATTCTGCAAAAGGCAACAAAGGCATTAGAAACTTTATTTGACTGGACAGTTTCCCACTAACCCTAATCTGATGGGTTTGTATATTCTTCAGAATTATAACATACATTTTTCTCCAAGCGATTCTCTTAAAAAATAAAGGGATCTTTTTTTTCTAGTTACCAGCAATTGTAAGTTTTGCAGCAATCAACAAATACAGTAATACTTCCTTATGTGTATCGTTCATGAACAGCAACCAGATTAAGCAAACACAGTAGAAGATCTATTGGAACAGGGCAAGACACACTTTTGCTTATGTTCATGGTCATCTCCTCCCCCACAAATGCAACTTTGGGATATGTCCACCAGATGTGGAAGAACATTCCTGACTCCACACAATTACTCCAAGATTTAAACATTCCAGTACTACTTAGATGTTGCAGCTTTACTGGGATCGTGTATTTTGAAAGAGATTTCCCATATACCTAAGTTGATCAAAATGGCTGGAGCAGCTTTCCAAATCTTCATCCATGGAATTCCTCCTGCCTTTCAAAATCAATGAATCCAAATCATAGTGTAATGTGGAAGGTGCTATAAGTTGTCTGCCATCAGTGTTTCGTACTTGTTTTTTTATACCCATCTCCATTGCTGACAAATACTGCTCCCCAGGTACCAACAGTATTGACATTAGTACATTGCCTTTGTAATCTGAGATGGGAAATTTGTAACAGGTTTATGATATGCTTCATCTGACTTCAACACATTTTGTATACCCTTTCATATATTGCATACAAAATGCATATATTACGGGAAATGGGTACAAAAATGAAACTTTTAGGGGAAAAGATGTACAAAAATGTGCACTTTAGGGGAAACTGCATGCATACGAAAATCAATACAAATTGTGTGTGTGTGTGTGTGTGTGTGTGTGTGTTTCAGTGTTCTCTTTGCAGACTGATGTAGAAACAGGATGGCATAGACTTATGATGGAACACATGCAAAATGGACACAGACTGTACATAGACTGATTTGTGCATGCCTACTTTGCAGCTGCCTGGAAGTGTGAGCCCAAAGATGAAGAGGTGGAGTAGAAGTCAGGAGCAGCATCTCCCCTCCATGCCTGAGTCTGGAGGGATGGTGTGGGGCAGGTCATGCTGGGACAGCAGAGGCAGCTGGTGCAGAAGATTAAGAGGTGCTAGAATGCAAGGTCAGAGAACTGGGAAGGTCCCAAGGGAAGCCCTTGACGCTTTCAATGTCCACAGATTGTGCATGGCTGACTGTATGTGTGAGTTTTTTTAAATGTTCCATAATTTTACACAATTTAGTCGTAGAAAATTAAAAAAAAAAAAAACACTGACCAAAAATGTGCCATTTCCCCCATAGGTTAAAGTGTGAAAATACACATTTTGGGGGGATTTTGGGCACATTTCTGGGAGTGCGAATTTGTGCAAGTGCAAATTTGTGCAAAATCCGATTCCGTCAATGAGCGGACAATGGAATGAAAGGTGCCTGATATACTGAGAAGCTTATTTGTGATCAAAATACGAAGGAGTTAATTGTAAACTTGTTAACTGCGGCCAGGCTAATGATAGCGAGAAATTGGAAAGTACAACATGTTTTCCTAATAACAGACTGGTATAAGGAAGTTTGGGACATAGCCCTAAATGATAAACTAACTAGTAGTATCAAATGCAAAAAAGGATTGCTAAAGAAGAATAATTTTATGGAGATATGGCATCAATTACTAGACTATGTATTAATAAAGGGGAAGGGTAACATGTCTTGTCAGGATATGTTATATTTTTGGAATTTAGACTTTATTTGATCAAGAGGATAGAAGTATATTAATTGGTCCCTTGGAGGGTGGGGGGGAGCACTTTATGATTTATTGTATGTTGATTATGTTATATTTTGTGTGATAATTTTGTATTTTGCTAAATATATTTTCTGTGTTATAATTTGTTTTGAAAAATAAATTTAAAAAAATTTAAAAAAAAAGAAAAGAAAAAAAAGAAAGGTGCCTGATAATCCATGAAACACAGATGGAACGGATTTTATGATGTCCGTACATCCCTAGTCGATAAACAGGCAATGGGCAGAGGCACAGTTTTACTGGGCAAGAGGGAGAGTTCCAAAAGAGAGGTCTGAAGAGCAGCCTAGGTCAAAACAGAGATAAGCAGTCAAATATAATACACAGCCCAAGAAGCCAAGCCAATGCACAGAGTCCAAGCAGGAGTTCAAGGTCAGTAGTACAAAGGTTTAATCACAGCACAAGGTCAGAAGTACAAGGCACTGGGGCTGGTAGAAGATGTTTCCAGCAATGGCTAAACTGACTCCACAGAATTATACTGAAAGAGCTTTTTCAGCCCCACCCAGGGTGCAGTTCATTACAGGCCTTGCTCCCCAGTAGTCTCTTCCTCTTGAGGACTCATTTCTATTTGAGCACTTGTCCTTAAATGAGCCCCACTGGCCTGCCTCTCGATGCAATGGCACTCTCGGGCTCTAGGTGGTCACCCAGCTTCTGCCTCAGAGGCAGAACTTCCCTCCACCTGTGCGATGGAACCATGTCGGTCATCTCCCCTCAGGGCCCAGGCTCCCCAGATCTCCAGCCATGGGTGGCTTCTTGGTGTTGGCCATCTCTGGGAGCTCTAGATCTAGCAGAGGAGGATTCCTCCAGTGGGGAAATGGCACCAGTGGCAAATTGCTTATCCAGTCAACTCAGCAGAAGCCCAGAATGCTGGAGGGCCCATATTAGGGATGCTATGAATATCTTACCATTTCCCACTTTCAAAGCAACAATCACATATTCACTGTATCGCTAGAACAGTGGGGGAGGGGGGAAAGCAGCATTTAACGCACAAGCACTCAGATGCGCAAATAAGCCACCCTTGGACAAAAATATCTGGTGATAACCACACTTTCCACTTCACATTTGTATTCACTTCAAGAGTTTGCTTCTTGGCCAGCACTGAACCTATCGCCCTTCTACGGACTGCATATTTCATGCTGGACCTAATCCCCTTGAGGCCTGTATATGTGGGGAGCTGGCATATTTAGCCGTTTCTGTATTGCCTTTAAAATGCCCTTTAATGCATCCTGGAACTCAAAAAAAGAAATTGCATTAATCTTCTTTCTATTTGAAGTTCTCATATTTGGCTCCCACTTATTCAAATCAGATTTGCGATTCTCCACAGTTCGCTTCTGGTTTTCCGCTTTGCAAAGCACACGAGGCTGTTTACTGGAGAACGGTGACGGATCAGCACAGGACAAACTGGAACGGTTCCCACACAAGCAGGGAGCTTTATGGTGTGGATGCTGATGCTGATGAAGAGTGGAGAGGACCAAACTGGGGACCGTGTGTACTACAGGTGGCTCTCCAGAAATCCATACTTTAGGAACACAGGAAAGTGCCTTATAACAAGTCAGACCACTGGTACCTGTAGCTTGCTATTCTCTTAGTCAACATTGGCGGGCAGCGGCTGTCCTGGGTTTCAGACAGTGGCCTTTTCCGGCCCTAACTGGAGGGATTGAATCTGGGATCATCTGTAGATGACTGGTGTCAATGGTAGGCATGGCTGGACACCTGCCAAGGGCCCGCACCTCAGCTGAGGCTCACTAACAAGAGCCCCCTGAAGAAATTGTCCCTCCTCTTCATCATTGCAACCTGCTTATTTACCTGCCCCTCACTCTGGCCCAGACCACAAGTGTGGTGAGAAGGAGGAGCAGTAGATGACGTGGCCTACTTGCTCACTGGCTCTCTGCCTGTCAAGCAAGCAAGTGGCAGCAATGATGAAAAAGAAGAGGAGGGGCAATCACAGCTGGAGACAATGGCAGTGAGAAAGTAGACCCATTGAGGGAGGGGGCTGATTAAAAAAAAAAATCAAATTAAGAGTGCCTGTTGGAGATAATTAAGAGAGCCAGTGTGGCGTAGTGGTGAGAGTGTTCGACTGGGACTCAGGAGATCCGGGTTCTAGTCCCCGCTTGGCCATGAAAACTCACTGGGTGACTTTGGGCCAGTCACTGGCTCTCAGCCTAACCTACCTCACAGGGTTGTTGTGAGGATAAAATGGAGAGTAGGATGAGGATTATGTAAGATGCATTGGGTTCCTTGCAGGAAAAAAAGGCGGGGTATTAATATAATATATAATATAATATAATATAATATAATATTTAAGAAACTGTAAGATACTTTTATAATTTAGTAAGCAAAGGCTATTTTTCATTATGAGAAGGGAAGCCCTGATACTTGCCAGTGTAGCCTAAGCAGCACTGTACTTTCTTTGCACATCCATGAACACATGCATATGTGCAAATAATTACATGTGTTGTTGTTACACTTTGATACAGGCATACAGTCTGTCTGTGGAGAATGGAAAAAACTGCATCTTAGGTTTTAAAACAACACATAAACATTTGGGAAAAGGACATCTGATCCATAGATCATTCCGTATACTGCAGATTCATAAAGTTTGAATTAAAATTTCATGCTGGGCGGCTTCCTCAAACATTTCTCCTGATGAAAGTGATTGAGAGAGAGATGCAACCTGCTTAAAAATAGCTCAGTGCCTTTGGATAGCACTCAAAGTTTCCATGAAATCCAGCATTACACTCCTGCAATTTAGAAATCCCCTTATATTACAGAAAGGTCCTTGGGTGAACATCAACCAGCCTTCTCATTTGTATTTTTCTGCTTTTTAAATTGCTTTTGTTTGCCTTCTGAAAGAGAAAAGTTTCCTTAGTAACTGCCTCTTCTTCTTGAAAGTCTTTCTCGGGGCTGGTCAGTGACGTCTGCACCTTGTACGGGTGCTAAATAGGACAGCACCCAATAAAAAAGCAAATATCGAAGGCAATCTTGTTTTCTTAAGTAAACAACATTTTATCCCGCAGGGGTGCATTTAGGCAGGCCTTTAGGAAGAGAAAATACTAACGTACGCAGGCGTTCACATTTATAAGAAGGAGGGTATTTTTCCTTCCTTGGCTTGTTGCTTTTCCTTTCCAGCTTTAAAAGGTCAACAAGAAAATACCTTGGCGTTCTTTTTTTTTTCTGGGGGCGTGTGCAGTGCCAATGCATGCTGGGAGAGATTAGAATGCAAGGGAGAGATGCTTTCTGGAATCTCTGACTGTTCAAGCACAGATCTTACGTAGATCTGATGAAGGGGTAGTGGGCAAATGCTTTTATTGTGCACTGTTGATGGAAAAGTGGTTTCTTAGTTTTTAAAAGGACAGATAAAGTGGCGGTGACCCCTTGAATATCGGTTAGCATTACTGCTGATCCTTTAGCACACAGCTCAACAGACTCACTCCATTACAGAGAGAGGAGGCTGGTGACTCCCATTTTGGTGGGGCTCCTTATCCATTGCAGGTTTTACAGCTTTTTATTTGGAGCTATATCAGAGCTAACCATGGTTCTGAACTCCATCCGCAAAATAGGTTCACCACCCTGGAGCACCATGAATAGCTCCGATAAAGCTCCACATAAAACTGGGAAAACCTGCAATGGATAAGGAGCCCCACTGAAAGAGGAATTAATTTATTCTTATATTTCTTATATTTATTAATCACCCATCTGGCTGGTCACCCGTAGTGTGCCCACCTACACACTATCTTGGGGTTATAGGATTGCTCCCTAATTCTATGATTCTAAGGAACTTCCCAGGGCCATAGTATTGCAACGTTTCTGCAGAAAGGGATGGTGGCCACTATTTTTATTTCCTAGAAGCCCCTTCTGTATGATGGGAAATAAAATCATCTCCCTCTCCTGGTTACAGACCCTCCCCCTTTCTCCCTATAGAATGTGTGTTATTGATTTGGACCAAACAATGGCATAATGGAGAGAGTGAGATTCAGGACCTCCATATGACAAGTAGGAGGAACTTTCCATTTAAGAAATCAAGTCCTATGAGGAACACTTGAAAGAGTGGGGTATGTTTAGCCTGGAGAAGAAATGTTTAAGGGGAGACATGACAGAGGCCTTCACGTATCTGAAGGGCTGTCAGGCAGAGGTTGGAACAGAATTATTCTCTTTTGCTCCAAAGGGCAGGACTAAAAGAACCAGTGGGTGGAAATCGCAGGGAAGCAGATTTTGGCTAAACATGCGGAGAAACCTCCTAATGGCATGAGCAGTTCAAGAGTGTATAGAGGACTGCCCCAGGAGGTGCTGGATGCTCATTTACTGGAGGCATTTAAGTAGACAGCCATCTGCCAGGGGTGCTGTTGATGACTGCTGCGTTGCAGATTCTGAACTGAGCAGGGGATTGGAGTAGATGACCTCCAAGTTCCCTTCAAACTGTATAAAGGACCAATTCAATCGAGATGCCCATAAGCCTCCGAACTTGGAGGATTTCGGGCATCCTATGCAGAGCAGTGGGAGCGGCGGAGGTGATCTTCGCCTCCCCGCTCCTCCCATTCTGCATTTCTGCTAGAAGGCCATTTCCGACAGTCTAGATGGAATTCTTCATAGGGGGAGGGAAAGAGGCTGCAGAGGACACAGGATACATCATACCCTGGCCTCTGCAGTCTCCTCCCTGCCCACTGAAAGACCCCCTTTACTCCCTCTCCGAGGTTGAATTCCTGAACTTGGAGAGGCTGTCGGTGTGAATCTTTCTGCACTGGCTTCCGGGGGGGGGGGAAGGGGGTGTGAGGGCTGGACTGACCCGGGTTCAAAAGCTTCCCTAGCCAATGACCCTCAGTCCCAGTCACGCAGGCGGAAGGAGGAGATAACAGCAGTTAATAAAGATTAAAGAGTTTATTTGTAAGACCCAATTACATGGGATTAAGGCAAACAATGCATCTCTTACTCACTACATGATTGCAGACTCAAATCCAATACCCCAGTGGTAAGGCTAGATGAAGTGAAGTCCAGAACAAGTCGAGACGAGAAGAGAAGAGAAGGAGTGAAGCTATCAACAAGTGTGTTAGCTTTATACCATAGACCCTGCACCTATAAATAGGATATTACTCACCCCAGTTGTATAACCTATTCATCAACATGTTTACTGCTAAACCTGTCCAAGGTTGCTGAGTCATATCATCTTGAGACTATGTCTCGTGACCAGAGACCTTGTGTACTTGAACTCAAGAGACACCCACCAGGTCAGGTGATAATCTCGTTCTGCCTATGCAAAACCCAACAGGGGGATCAGAGTGCAGATTCCCAGCTCTGAGGTCAGAGCTCTGTTTCCAACCTTGGATTTGGGAATCAAAAGTATCCTCTGCCCCCCGACACACTATCTTGGGGTTATAGGATTGCTCCCTAATTCTATGATTCTAAGGAACTTCCCAGCCAGGGCCATAGTATTGCAAGTGTCTGCAGAAAGGGATGGTGGCCACTATTTTTATTTCCTAGAAGCCCCTTCTGTATGATGGGAAATAAATTTTTGGCCACCAGCTAGTGGCTACTGGAGATTATACTAGCAAGACTACAGTTGCCACTGTCACCACCATAGTGAAATAAAGGCGGCAGCAGCAGCAAAAAGGGGGAAAAGGGTGAGTAGGTACGTAATCTTCCTCCTGAACCCTTGAAACACACTCCAAATTTGGCCAAAATTTTGATTTGTTGAATGTTTGGCTCAGCTGGTGGCTTATGTTACTTGGGAGTGGGCTTTATCCCAATCTTTAAAGGTTAAAGACTACAGATTTCAAAAATAAGTGGAAACTTCACTTTTCATTAAGTGTTGAATTCAAAAAGTGTATTCATATTTTCAGAAATCATTCCCATAGAGTATATTTTGAGCGGGTTCTTTTAGCTTGCTTAAAGTCTCACCCAACTGTTGTCGAAGTGTGAAGCAGAAATCTTCTTTGGTCATTATTTATATGGCCTCTTCCTTCCTTCTTTTGCTAGTGAACATATGTTGTAAAATATACACAATGGCAAACATTCAACCCCGGTTCTAATCTTTGGATGGAATCATGCTTCTTTGATTTTTTCCACCATGGAGCATTTTATGAGAAGGTTTATTTGATTATCTTAGATGAGTTTTCCAAGGATATGGTATAAAACACTCACTGTTGAAAACTCACTATTTAGCTGTAACAATACAAACTGCTTTAGGGAAAGCGAGAAAGCGAGAGAGCAATAAAAATGTTTAATGGCGCGACGCTATGCATGTTTATATAGAAAAAAAGTCCTAAAACTCCCAGAATTCCCCAGCCAACATCGCTGGCTGGAGGGATGCTGGAAGTTGATGGACTTTTTTCTGTCTAAGCATGCGTAGGATTGTGCTCTTAGGCATATAATGAGTGACAATTGTAGGGTGGGGAGACCACATTGGTGGATGCATAAGGAGAAATGCACATTCCATGTGGTGTAGTGGTTAGAGCAGTGTTCTCCAACCGTGGGTTTAAATAAGCCAGTTAAAATGTTGTTTAACATTTTATTATTTAAACCGTGGGTTTAAATAAGCCAGTTAAAATGTTGTTTAAAACAACAACCCAATTTCAAATATCCAACAGCGGCAAACCTTTTCAATTAAAAAGCCGGAGAAGACGTGTATGTTTTTAATGCCCTCTTAAAAGTAGCCACAGATGGTGCCAGCCATATATATATCTCTTGGGAGGAAATTCCAAGAGTGCAGGTGCCACCACAGAGAAGGCACTCTCACACTACCCACTAATTTTTTCTCTTGGATGCCAGCCACATTGCTTGAGACAGAGGGAGAAAAGGACTCTTCTGTTGGCCTGCTTTTGACCTTGTTCATCCTCGCTTTCCCCAACTGATTTTCATTCATTTCTATCCTCCCAAATGTGTGCTGGGAGTTGTAGGCCAAAGACATCTGGGGACCCACGGTTGGAGAACACTGGGTTAGAGTGTTAGACTGGGACTGTGAAACCTGTATTCTAGTCTCCACAAGGCCATGAAGTTCACTAGGGGTGCAATCCTATGGCCTCCTGACATTGTCGGGGGGGGCACAGGATAGGTCAGAGTCCCAGCTCCGACCTCAGAAATGCCTTCTGAGGTCAGAGCTGGGACTTCGACCTTTGGGGCCCCCACTGCACCCTCACAGCCGGCAAGGTTGTTTCCACGCTGGTTGTGGCTCTGACAACCGAAGACCGTCTTCGGAGCCGGTGTGGGGGCATTCCAGGGGGCAGGGCGGGGAGGAGCAAGGCACCGCCATCCTCTGAAGAATCCCATTGGTGTCTCAGCCTCTCCTCCTCAGTGAGGAGGGGAAAAACATTGAGTAGGCTGAAATCGGCCATCTAAATGTTTTGGAAGGCGATGGGAGCACGGAGGCAATCCTATCCTAGCCTCTGTGCTTCTCTCGCCTTCCATTGGATGCCCGTAATCCTCTGAGTTTGAAGGGTTACAGGCAGCCACACTAGATGGCACTTTCCATGACTTTGGGACAGTTGCTGATTCTCAGCCTAACCTACCTCACAGGGTTATTGTGAGGATAAAATGGACAGTAGAGGTGGAGGATCATGTATGCCGTCTTGGGTCCTTGGAAGGAATAGGCAGAATATATGTAAACAACAACAACAACATGTTTGGCTCAATCATGTCTTTTCAAATGTTCCTTACGGCTACTTTATGTGGTTGCTGCCTTCCCACCCAGATCTAAAAGTGTCTCTCAATTCAAGGATGCACAAGAATTTTGTTTCAGTTCACAAAATATCCGAACCTGCTCTGTTCGCAACCCTGAGTGTTTTAGAAATATATCTGCATATTCCCTTACTTGCAGTTGCATCCAAAAATGCATTTTATTTTTTTTAAAAAAGTGAACTTTGAAATGACAACACCCCCCCCTCTGCCCAAATATGTATTTTCATACTTTAATCAATGGGAGGAAAGTGCACACTTAGTTTGAAAAAAGCACACAGAAATGTGCACTTTCCCCATTCAAATGAACCAAAACACAGGATGCAAACAAAAATGGGAGTGAGCTGAACTGAGCTTTGAAGTGAAGCTTGGAGAATTTTGGCAAGCTCGAACATCCCTGGATCTCACATCCCTAAATTTTTTGATCCTATCATGGGCAACTGAATTTCTTGATAGCTCCCTTTCATGGCTGGTGCTATGGGGTGGTGGGTGAAACCACGATGCTAGCACCAAACACTAAAGAAAGATAAAAAATATGGGTTCCCAATGGGTGATATGATACCACCAGTGTACTTGAGACAGCATTAAAACTGGAAGAGAATTCTCAGCAAACAGACAAACTTCCCCCCCAAGCATTCCCCAAGAAAGCTCAAAAATACCAAGCCAATTCTGAATCAAGCTGAAGGAAGGCTGTCCATCATTAGGAAGTGAGGCTTTCTCCTCCATCTTCACAAAACATGCCTCAGATATGTCATCTTGTCCTATACCCCTCACTTGCCTGAGAGCTTGATCGATGGCCAACTTCCCTAAAGGGAGAAGGAGACGCCAGCAATAAACTCTGCCAGGGACTGTTTACAATTCCTATCTCCTAGATTTGCTTTGGTTATTACTACTGTGAATCCTAACTCACTAGGACTAGCATTGCCTTGTTTGAATTTTGTATCTCTCTTTACTGTTTTGGTGCTAGCATCGTGTAGTAGCTAAGCAACTGAGCGATGAATCAGAAAGGATTTGGTCCAAATCTCCCCTCTCCCATGAACTCCCTAGGTGACCTTACATAAGCCACTTTACTTCAGCCTCAGGAACCCCTTCTACAACAGAGGAATAATAATACTGATCTGCCTTATAAGGTTGTCGTAAGGATTACAAAATAATATCCATCCATGAAGCACTCTGAATAGTGAAAGTGCTAAATATAAATAGTGATTTGAGGTGTTTGCTTGTTTTTTTGTTTTTTGTTTTTTTTAAAAAAACATTTATAAACTAGTTCCCTAAATCCTGAAGCAGTGGAGTTTTGATTTTTCTTCTTCTTTTAATTAAGGGTTTGATGCTGTCCTTCAAGCCTTGGCATAGCTAGAGAGCAAGGCAGGACAGGGAAAGGACAGGAAAGGGTAGTCTTTCTTCACATGGGAAATGTCATCTATGACTCAGGGGGCCTGAGTGAAAGGGCATTTATTTGGTCATCTGTATTACTAACAGGAGTACTGTCAGATGGGACCTGCTAGAGAGAAAAGAAGAGGGGTTTATTTTTTTAATCTTACGGGTGCAGCACAGAGAATATTAGTCACTGGGACAGTTTCCCACCATGTGTTTTCCTCCAGCCAGATAACTCAGAAATCGATGTGAGCATTACTGCTGGATCCGTATGCAGCTGCTCCATGCTGGATCCACGTGCAGCTGCCCCATGTGGTGAACCGCTGAACTGCAGGAGGTGGCTTCTTAGCGAAGTGCCTTCAGGCTTTGGACTGACTCCTCCATCCAGGCTGGCCAATGGATCCTCTTAGACAGGAAGGAGTACAAAGGGGGGCCCTGTTCCAAATTTCAGCACAGCACTAGGTCCAGTGGGAGATGGCTATGGGGGAGAATTCATTTAGTCTGAATTTCAGTATGAACTTACCTAATTTGTGGTTTCTCCAACCAGTACACAAACTCTGTGGCTCACGCTGGCTCAGCTTGTCTGAGCGTGGAAAGCTAAGCAGGGTCAGGCCTGGTTATTACTTGGATGGGAGACCCCCTCCTCTAGTTTCCTGCATTGCGCAGGGGGTTGGACTCGATAGCCTTGTAGGCTCCTTCCAACTCTATGATCTATGAAATCTATGAGAATCAGTGACACTTCGATATCTGTGCTTTCCTGAATATCGCAATGGAGTCTATCAAGAAAACAAATGCACATCTTAGTGAAAATAACAGACAACCCTGCATTATATGAAGGAACATTGCTTGCAAAAATATGTATATGATGCTAAGCTGCATACAAAAATGAGCATATTAGTGGAAATGCACACAAAAAATGTACAGATTTTCATGCAGACTTTTTTTTAAAAAATAAAAATGAAAAATTGCAAACTGATGCAGGAATGTGGTGAAACGAACATATGGTTGGAAACTGAGAGAAACCAAAATGGACAGATTCATTCATCCTTATTGAGGGAGGCGGGTGTGTGTGCGTGTGTACAGAGTAGGGAGAAGGCAAGTAATAGGGTTATTTGCCAGTTTGATGGAACTGAGATGAGAATAAGGAGGGGTACATAAATGGCAAGTTAGAAATTAGAACATAAGAAGATAAGAAGAGCCCTGCTGGATCAGACCAAGGGTCCATCTAGTCCAGCATTCTGTTCACATGGTGGCCAAACAGCTGTCCATGGGATCTCACTGCAGGACATGAGTGCAACAGCACCTTCTTGTCCATGTTCCCCAGCAACTGGAGTACTTAGGCATATTGCCTCTGATACTGGAGGAAGCATAGAGCCAATCAGGCCACCAATGGCCTTCTCCTCCATGAATTTGTCCAGTTGTTCAGTTCCTTAGAATGGAGGGCTGTATTTGCAGATAGAGAAAAGAAAGGAGGCAAAGAACTAGCAGGAAGTAGGGGGTGTCCATTCATTTTATCGCAAATGGAAATTTGAACCAAATGGAGCCCATTTTTTTTTGGAAAGAAATGCAATGAGTAATGAATGAGTACACATTTTTGGTACCCATGTTTGGTACCCTGTTCATCAGTCATGTGGTGGTGGTGGGAAGCTTCTCTTTCTCTGGTGTGATATCAACAAAGCTGATTTTGGCAGCTCCTCCTAGTGGTTGCCCCCCCAACACATCCCCCCCCTTGGAATAACATATTATTGAGGGAGCAATTTTTTCTTTATTTTTTTTTTAAAGAAGTACATGCAAGAAGAGAAAAGCAATGGAAACAAATGTAAGGCGTGAAATGAAAAAAAAGAAGAAGAAAGATTACCACATGAATGTGACTTTTACAAATGAATGAATGTGACTTTTTACAAATGAATGAATGTGACTTTTTACAAATGAATCAATGTGGCCTTTAGGGCACAATCCTGTGGTTGCTAGTCAGAGTCTAGACAGCCACAGGAGAGGTCGGAGTCCCAGCTCCAACCTCGTAAACATGCTCCGAGGTCGGAGTTGGGAGTCTGACCTCGGAGCACCCTCCCTCCACCCTCACTGCCATTGTGGAAAGAACCTTATTGGCTGTGGCTCTGAGGTTGGAAGACTGACCTCAGAGCTGCAGGTCCTGGAGAGTCCTGGTGGTGCCTCCGCCTGTCCTCCTTGCACTCTGGGGCAAAAGACGTAGACAGCCAAAATCGGCCATCTAAGTCTTTTGCAGAGTGGGAGGAGCATGGAAGCGACCTTTGCCTCTGCACTTCTTCCATCCTTGATAGGATGCCCATAATCCTCCGGGTTTGGAGGGTTATGGGCAGCCACATTGGATTGCACTGTTAGTGACAGAAATGAATGGAGTAATGAAAGAACCAAACAAACTTTCTTGTACACCCATAGCACAGAGTAAATGCTTTCAGAGATTGTAAACCAATCTACAAATGGGAACTTTACTTTTAGCTCCGAAAGGCTGATCTTGTAAAAGTCTCTTTTAGAAAAATATTGTCATGGTCATTTTAGTATATTGTAGAATGCGGTCTAATATATTCAGGGGGAGAAACCCACAACGACCCAGTCTTTCTAAAGCTAAAAGTGTGTATCAGAATTATTTAATTGTAAACACAGCACTGTCTTGTGTGTCTACATTTCATCTTCAATTAATATATTTAAGAACAAGCATAACGACTTCCTTTTATACTTGCTACTGAGGTGAGGGGAGGGAGAAAAAAGTATCTGGTGGTTCCTCATGGTTGAGACAGAGGATCACCAACTTTATGAAAAACAGTAAGCTTAATTCCTTTGTCTGAACTGCAACTGGCATAATGTGATCATTTGGAATAAATTAAATTCTGGCATGCTGGAAATTATTCCATAAACTTGGACTTGGGAACAGAAAACAGCCACTACTGCTTTGCAATGTCACTGAACCTGAAAATCTAGATTTTCTCATGATCCTTGTTCCATGATTCTGGGGTGGGAGAGGGAGACTGAAGCAAAGTCTAGTGGTTAAAGCTAAGGTTGAGCTAACTGTTTTCTTAAGAGGATTTCTGGCTCAAATGTTGGGGGATCCTGAGATGCAGGAGATTCCCAGAATACACCTCCAACTTACCTCTTCCACCATCGCCACCTGTTTCAATGTCCTGGTGGTGCAGCACTCCTGGTTTCCCGTTGGCTGTCAGCTGCCATTTCTGTTTCCCTAAGCATTCCCACTAGAATGAGAGCAGGAAATGTCGCCCTCACTCTGAATAGCTCCAGAACTTGCTAAGAACATAAGAAGAGCCATGCTGGATCAGACCAAGGAGGGTCCATCTAGTCCAGCATTCTGTTCACACACAGTGGCCAACCAGCTGCCCACGGGATCCCACAAGCAGGAGATGAGTGCCACAGCACCTTCCTGCCCATGTTCCCTAGCAACTGGAGTACATAAGCACACTGCCTCTGATACTGGAATTATTACATAATCACATAAGCATCACAGAAAGCCAATAGTGCAGTAGAAGTGGGGGGGGGGGAGACCCAGGTTCAAATCCCCATTCAACCATGAAACTCATTGGGTGACTTTGGATCAGTCAACAGCTCTCACACCTCACAGGGCTGTTGTGACAATAAAATGGGAGGGGGGACCAAGTACACTGCCTTGAGCTCCTGTGAGGAAAGGTAGGATATAAATGCAATCCATTGTGCCCCAAATCCTATTTAGGGCGCAATCCTATGGGGATATCTGTAACACTCTAAACTCAGAGCATCCTACAGAGGGTGGGAGGAGTGCGGAGGCAAACGTCATCTCTGCGGTCCACCCACCCTGGCTGCAACTCAGCTAGACGGCCGATTTCTCGTCCATCTAGCTGAGGTGCTTCAGAGGGGGAAGGAAGGAGGCTGAGCTGCTGCCAGGATACCTCATATCTTGGTGGCACCTGTCTCTTCCCTTCCCTAGGATGCCCGTAATCCTCTGAGTTCGGAGGGTTAAGGGCGGCCTCATTGGATTGCGCCCCAAAGAAACAAAGGAATTCACTAATTATAATCCTTACTATAACCGGTATGTTTATAGAACATCTACAGTAAACTAGCCTAAGTAGGAGCCCAATACCTAATGAAAGAATAAACATGAATTCCAACATTGAATGAACTACAACTCCCGGATTCCACCGTTCCCAGGGTTACTCTGGGCAATGATGGAGAGATGGAGGGGGAACAGAGGAGGCAGAGAGAGGGGGAAATCCCTTTTGCATCCCATTGCCTTGCCAGTGTTCCTGCAAAGATGATAAGGGGGGAGGGGATATATTTGGGCACTACGACATGGCAAGGATGGCTTGGGGTGGCATGGCTGACTGGGGGGAGCTGGGAGTTGTATGACTTACAGGCCTGTGGCTCACGCTGGCTCAGCTTGTCTGAGTGTGGAAAGCTAAGCAGGGTCAGGCCTGGTTATTACTAGGATGGGAGACCACTCCTCTAGTTTCCTGCAGGGGGTTGGACTCAATGGCCTTGTAGGCCCCTTCCAACTCTATGATCTATGAATCATGAATCTACTTATTTCTGTCTAAACATGCATAGGATGGAACCCTGATAGGGATGGGGAAATCTGTCAGTTTCACTTTCTCTCTCATCCACATACAGTAATACTTTGGATTGAGAGCATAATTCGTTCCGGAACCGTGCTTGTAATCCAAAACACTCTTATATCAAAGCGAGTCTCTGGCGGGCATGAGTGGGGCCGATTTCAGCCTGCTATGCTTGCTCGAGGCGAGCGGTTACATCCCTACACTACTTGTCTTGCAAGACGTCGCTTGTTTATCAAGTCAAAATTTATTAATTTTTTTTTGCTTGTCTTGCAAAACGCTCTCAGACCAAGGTACTTGCAATCCAAGGTATTACTGTATTTAAAAATCTCAAGTTCTTTTTGTCCTGAATGTGGAGAGGTTTGCAGATTTTGGTAAAGCCGCCTCATCAAAACCGGACACCCATCTGCACCGGCCAAATTCAATAGATACAGCTATTCCCAGCATGGAGAGGACCACGTTGTACCTGCCTGCCATGTAGCTGTTCAAGATGAGGAGCCTGTCAGAAAAAAGAGGTGGCAACTCTAATTCAGCACCACAAACAAACATGGTTGAATAGACGGCGATTCGAGCCCAGACTTCTAAGCGCTGACTATTCAAAGCCTTCTGCCTGAATGGACGTATCTGTCTTTTTGCACTTTCTCTCATATTCACGTATTTTAAATCTTACATTCTTTCCATCCCATGGATGAAGAAATGTGTGGGTGTTGGTAAGGTCTTATCAAAAAAACGAACCAAACCAAATTCTCACCCACCCCTAGGCATGGGAATGTTATATGTTACTTTTAGTGATGTGTAAGGATTTTGTTTGGGGGGGTGGAAGTCTGGTGAACTTGCCGGGCTCGAGCCCCCGAACTCTGTCCCTCCTATCTGTCTCCCCGGCTCGATTCGCAGGAATGCAATGCGCAGCAGTGCAATGTGGCTGCAAAGAAGGCAAATACTGTTTTGGGCTGCATTAATAGAAGTATAGCATCCAAATCAACTCATGTTCTCCCAAACTGAGCTGGGTAAGTGACTTCCAGGTTCCCAGTGGTACGCTTTTTATGTAGAAAATGGTGTAAGATACATTAAAAACGGCTGCAATTAGCACAAGTTACACAAATCATAGCTGCTTTTACCATATCTCATGCCATTTTCTGTGTAAAAAGTACGTATACCACCAGGAACCTGGAAGTCCGCCGAGCGGCTCGAGGGATACTCGCTTTTGGCTCGGCTCAGCGGGCACAGTGGCAGTGCTTGCTGAGCACCGAGCGAGTCGGGTGGTGGGCAGATCGCCCACCACTAGCAACTTACTTTCTTACTTTTACCATTAAAGTAAATTGTCCACGCACACGCACACGCACACGCACATGCACACCATCTGTGAATGGGGCATCCACATGCACAAGTGTTTCTTTTCACTACCATCATATCTACTTTGGCCTCAAGGTGGGTAATAATAGTGCTGTGCTGAAAATTTTCCCCACATGTTTTTTTTTTAATCTATCTTCTCTTTTCTATCATTCCATTTGATAGAAAAGAAATGGCTTTGGAAAGAAAGAGATTCAGAGGAGAAGAAAATTTTCAGAGAAATTCTCATAAATTGGGTTTGGGTTTCTTGTGCTCACCTTACTTAGGAGGTGGCTGAGGAGCACGTGTGAATATCTTTCCTCTCTCCAGCAGCCCTATAGCCTCCTTGGCTTCCCGCATTTCAAATAAGGCCCAGGGGGAGACATCACGAGTTAGTTCCTCCCATGGGGCTTTTTCAGATCAGGAAGTGCAGGCAGACTGGGAGGCTGCAGAGCAATGGAGAGATGTGAAATAGAAAGAAACACACACACTCACACAACACCCCCGTTCACCTTGCAGTGATTAGGTAAGCTCAAAAACATCACAAAAATACAGTGTAAAAGACCCTGTGAACGAGGCAGAACAATGGAAGCCTCTTTCATGGTGGAAGAAAACTTTCAGAAATTTGGAGGACAGGCAGGGCCGGTGCTACCATTAGGCCAACTAGGCAGCTGCCTAGGGCGTAGGGCTAAAGGGGGCGCCAGGAGCATAGGGCTGGAGGGAGAGAGGGCTCAAGTGGGAAGGGGGGGGCGCGCTAAATATTTGATCTTGCCTAGGGCACCAAACTGCCTTGCACTGGCCCTGAGGACAGGTTTAGGCACAGCACTAGCCCCACCTCTTCCCTGGAGCTCGACACAACACTGCCCCCCCTCACACCTGCAGTCTGCCAACACAGTTGATGCTGTTACCATTTGCAATGGTAGCAGAAAAGCCCCCAAAACCCCTATGAAAAAAAGAAAGAAGCTGTGCTACAGACCCTGCCCATGGTGAGCCCTAACCGTGAGAAACCATTGAGAATTTCTCCTCCAGCTGGAGAAATTCAGTGAAATTGACCACCCCCACCCCCCAGTTTCTCTCCCCTCAAATAGGGTGGAGAATTTCCAAAGGCCCGTTGGACACAGCTCTAAATTGCGTAAGGATTTCAGCAGTTGGTTGCGGGGAAATGGAGAACTATTAGTGTTGGCAGGAATTCTTTTTTGTTGTCATTTTGGTGGAGGACACCGCTTCTGTCAACTTGCCTCCTTCTGAGTTGACTCAGATGTCCGAGGGCCATCCTTGGGGGAGGGAAGGGAATGGACTGTCCCAGCTTCCTTTCTCCGTTGCATAACTGCCTCTCCAAATATGCTGCAGGAACGATAGTGAAGGGAGGACTGGCTGTGTATGCCGCAGATGGGACTTTCCCCTTTGCATCTAGTCACTGACCAGATGTGGCACCATCTGGATCACATGATGACGTGCGTCGAAAGCAAGGGGTCATTTGATGTCTATTGGTTTAAAATAGCTTGTGTTCCACCCAAGGATCTTTGGAGCCGAAAAGCTTTTCTGTTTAGCCAACCTCCCATTGAGTTCAGTGTCTGTTTTGTGGTGCATCCGAGATGGCTCTTCTTGCGAATGCCAGCATCAATTGCCGTCACCACGGTGTCAAGTCAGCCAAAATGCTTGGCACCAAGCGTTTTGAGACCAAGGTGAGGTGGAGCCAAGATGGCATGATATAATTAACATTCTGTTTCTCCCATGGCTTTCCATGGCACACTGCAGTTCACACCAAAGCAACAACAATGGATACAAAGTGCAGGGCTGGCACTACCGCTAGGCAAACTAGGCGGTTGCCTAGGGCGTGTGGCTGAAGAGGGCGCAGAAACGCTGCGCTCCTCTTCGCTGCTGCCACCACGCCGCCGCCGCTGGGCCTCCCCCGCCCGCTGAAGCCCGCCGCCGGGGCCTCCCCCCCACCCTCTGCCGCGCCGCACCTCCCCGGCCCGCCGCTTTGCCGTGCCGCTGCGCATCCCCGCTCCGCGGCCGATGCCGCGCCGCAACACCTCCCCCCTCCCCTCCCCCTCACCCTCCCCCCACCCCTCCCCCGCCACTACTTCTCCGCGCGCTTCCGGGCCCCGCCCACGTGTTTGGCGGGAGGAAAAGGCAACAGGGCTTAAACAGCCCTGTTGCCGGGGTTTCCCTGGCAAAAACAGAGCGCGGAGTCCCGTCGCGTCACTTCCCTCCTCCTAGGAGGAGGCGCAGCCCAGGGCGGGGGAAGTAGTAGGTAGGGTGGGGCGGCGCGGGGGGTTGCAGAGCAGGCGCTTGCTTTGCTCCGGAGCCCCCCTCACGGCACGAGAGGGGGGCCGCTAAATATAATTTCGCCTAGGGCGCCAAACTGCCCTGCACCAGTCCTGACAAAGTGCATACAAGAATACAGGCCTGTGGCTCATGCTGGCTCAGCTTGTCTGAGTGTGGAAAGCTAAGCAGGGTCAGGCCTGGTTATTACTTGGATGGGAGACCCCTCCTCTAGTTTCCTGCATTGAGCAGGGGGTTGGACTCGATACCCTTGTAGGCTCCTTCCAACTCTATGATCTATGAAATCTACGAATTTCTGGAACTGTGGTTCCTGTTGGATAATAGAAACAACTCTGCTTGCTTCCAGGCACTAGGGGGCAATAGAGAATGTCTAGCTCAGTGTTCTCCAATCTGGGTCCCCAGATGTTTTTGGCCTACAACTCCGAGCACACATTTGGGAGGATAGAAATGAATGAAAATCAGTTGGGGAAAGCAAGGATGAACAAGGTCAAAAGTAGGCCAACAGAAGAGTCCTTTTCTCCCTCTGTCTCAAGCAATGTGGCTGGCATCCAAGAGAAAAAATTAGTGGGTAGTGTGAGAGTGCCTTCTCTGTGGTGGCACCTGCACTCTTGGAATTTCCTCCCAAGAGATATATATATGGCTGGCACCATCTGTGGCTACTTTTAAGAGGGCATTAAAAACATACACGTCTTCTCCGGCTTTTTAATTGAAAAGGTTTGCCGCTGTTGGATATTTGAAATTGGGTTGTTGTTTTAAACAACATTTTAACTGCCTTATTTTTAAATTCTTCTAAATTTAAGATAGTTTGAAAAATAATTTGATGCACTAATTTTACTGTTTTTCTGTTGGCTTGAGAAGACCATGGTCTTGAAAGGCATCTAAGAAATATGTTTATTCAATAAGTGTGCAACTACAAAAATGGCAGTTAGATCTGATAGAAAGGGCCTCGCGCCCCCTCTTTCTCCTTCTGGTTAGCTGCAGAACATGGTGTGAGGGACAAAAAACATTCTGATGTGGAACTTTCAGGGCCAGCATTGGAGGTTGGCATGGTTGTGTGACTGCCGAGGCCCCATGCCCCAGAAGGGAGCCCTCTGCCAGTCCCTGGAGCCTTCCTGACTTGGTTGCACTGCTTCCTGGCTCTTGCTGCCTGTTCCCTTGCCCTCGCCAAGTGAGTGACTGATGGGAGGCTCAAGGAGAAGGAGCGAGAGCTTCCTCATCCTTTGTCCCCCTCCCTCTGTGAAGCGGTGCAGACGGGGACCCGAGGGAGAGGCAAGCGAACAAGCAGCGGTGGTTCTGAGGAGAAGGTGGGTGGGCAGGCATATTCACGGAGGCGGTCTGACCAAGAGCATCTTGCCCAAGCCCCCCTCCCCCGAAAGCTAGAACTGGCACTGGGGACATCTATGACCACCGTGCAGTTCCCACACAGCAGTATTTGTTTGTGCAACTTCACATGTAGAGCTGGAACAGTGCATAGGTGCAATTAGGTTTTACGCCCCATCCTACTATTAGCACAGAGAGTGGCCTGAAGATATCTCGTCACGCTGTCTCCGCAGCTCAGCTGGACTGCGGGACTGCTCACGATGTAGACGGGGGAGAGCTGGGAACCCTACGTATGACAGTCTAAGCTCATGGGAGGATGGGAAAGCTACAGATATAATCCACGTGTTATTTATTAATTATTATTTATAACAGTGGTGGGGAAACACTGGCAGCCCAAGGGCTGAATTCAAATTCAGAGACACTCCCAGGGACCACATTCCGGTGGTGGGTAGGGCCAAAGGCAAAGGAGTTGGGCCAAGGACAAAGTGGGCCTGGGCTGTATCCTCTTGGACCACCAGCTGGGAATGCTTGATGAGGCTACAGGGCTGGAGAACCTGATACTCATTGACTAATCTCCTCCCTTCATTCCAGACCCGCCTGTATAGGCCTCTTTGGTCTCTACATTTTGAGGGGGAGGCCTTGCTTACTTTACTGTGGCCCACTGATGGTTGTTTGGCTGTGTGGTATGGAGGAGGTCCTTCTATGTTGCGGCACCCCATGATATGGAATGATCTCCGCAGTGAAATAAAGTGGGTTCCTAGTGTGGAGCATTTCCACCGAAGAAACATTTCTTTGCCCGGGTGTTAGCATTGCCGGTGACAGCTGGCTGTTTTAATGAGACATTTTATTATTTTATTGATTGTTATCATGGTATTTTATCATGACTTTATCTTGTGAATTGCTTTGAGATGATGATGATGATGATGATGATGATGATGATGATGATGATGATTTTAAGAAAAGAAAAAGAAAAGTGGTATAGACATTTTCTGAAATGAATGAATAAATGTGCTCCTGGGATCATAGGAGCAGAGCTGACAGCATGTCTGGTTGGAAGCTCAGAGCTGGAGGCACAGGACTCCTTTGGCAGCATGAAGTCAACTCTTCCTGAGCCCTACTCATGAGGAAGCAACATGACTCTTCATGTGCACTGGATTATATCTATATCTATATATCTATATATATCTTGCCTTTTTTCTTACAAGGAACCCAAAGTGGCTTACATAATTCTCCTCCTCCTCTCCATTTTATCCTCACAACAACCCTGTGAGGTAGGTAGGCTGAGAGTCAGTGACTGGCCCAAAGTCACCCAGTGAGCTTCATGGCCGAGTGGGGACTAGAACCTGGATCTCCCGAGTCCCAGTCCAGCACTCTAACCACTCTAATTAGAACTCTAATGTCAGGCCAGGAAGTGGTGAGGCAGCAACACCAACTATAAAGCTGTTCATCTGAAGCCTAGTGCTGCTGGACCAACATCCATCCTGTTGTGTTCTCTGCTGGACAGCTCCCCTGCTAACCAGAATCTTCTGATCTTTGACTCACTGGTTAGCTCTTGGGAAAGGAGGATTTTGAGCCACTTGGCTTGGCAGGAATGAGACATGGTGACTTTTTTTTTTTGCTTTCATCCTTCTATGTTGAACAGTTCTCCTGAAAGCAGCCCCATGTAGTGAGACACATTCATCTGAAGTGGATACTTTCCTCCCATCAAGCATGCCTAAGCAGCATACATCTGACCATATCAACTTGTCTTCATGAGGGAGATTTGCCAAGGTAGTAGAGTGCCTTGGAAAGTGACATGAGGTGACTTTTCCCCTTCCATACATCGTGTCATAAACTCACTCCCAAGCATTGTACAAATCTGGTTCCAAATGCTTTGAAATACATACTCTTTGATGGATACGCTCTGGTTAATTTAGCTTTTCATTTCATTAAAAAAAAAAAAAATCAGATCTACCCTAGTTCAACCTATGTTAAATCCAGTGTCATTTCCACCCTGTGGAGCTATGCACAAAAATGTTCCTATGGAAACAAGAACCCTCAACAAGATTTCTCTTTCTTTAACTCTGTTTGGCAGCTCTTATCAACATAAACTGACCTCTCCCTCCCTCCTTCCCTCATTCATTCTATTTTAAAGGATTCTTTACAAAAAAAAAAAGCCTAAGATCAATTCAATACAGTAGTTTCGCTGAGCCATAGAACCATTGTGTGTGGGGACATTAGTTCAGTGATAGCGCACATATTTTGCATGTAGAAGATCCTAGCCTGGTTCAATTTCTGGCATCTCGAGATAAAAGAGTCAGTGAATAGGAGACATGAAAGCAAAAGCAGGGATCCAGAAAAGGGGGCAGAGGGATCTTGAGCTCCCTAAGATTGGACAGGGGGTCTGAGCTCTCTCTCTCTCTCTCTCTCTCTCTCTCTCTCTCTCTCCCTCCCTCTCCCCCTCTCCCTCTCTCTGTCCCAGGATTATTAGGAGGGGACAGATTGCTGCTGTAGTCAAGACTAATTGATAAAGAACAGCAAGAAATCCAGCTTGTTCTGTAGCACCCAGTAATCGATTGTGCCATCTTTCCTGCTATGCCTTGGGAGCAGAGCTTGGTTGTGGAGGAAGCAGCTGAGCTGAGACTCGGGTACGTGTGTGCAAAGTGAGGCAGACAGAGTTGAGGTTGTGAGAGAAGAGGCCAAGCTCTGAACAGTAAGCTTCTATTTCTTCTGCTATTCTATAGTACTCTCACATCATGGTCTTTTTTCTTCTTTCTTTTGTTCTTTCTTTCTTAAATTTATTAAACACCCCATTAAAAAACATTTCCCTAGGCATTTTACAACACTGATAAAAATACAAATAAAATCACAATAAAATCAACACTATAACAATAATAAACATGCCAACGTAGCATAAAATACAATATCACATTTCAGGGACTAGGGTAATAAACCACATAAATACTAAAATATTTTCATAAATTTATCTTTCTTTTAGTACAGTTGGAAACCCTTTTGGATTTAATTTTGAATTTAATATTTCACTGCCCTGAGCGTGCCTTCTCACCTTAAAAACACTTCTGGGGTCTCTGTGTGAAAGACCTGAGGCTCTGTAAGAACGGCTGTCTGTCCAAGTAGACATTACTTGACTGAGATATGTAGACAAATAGTTCAAATTGATATAAGCAGTGGTGTGGTGGTAAATTGTAAGCAGCGGTTTAAGTGTTCATCAGGCATTCCCCAAGGAGAGTCCAAAAATACAGGCAGCTGTGTTGATCCATATCAACAAACCAATTCTGGCAGCTTTCATCTCCATCAGGAGCGAGTCTTCTGTAATGCAAATGGGTCTGAACTGCCCATTCAAGACCAAGCTGCCACCAGACACTTTGCATTGCAACAGGGATTGCTCGAAACAGTATATGGTTTCTGGGGGGGGGGGGAAATCTCCCCCAACTATTGCAAGGATTTCAGCTAAACTCAGACAGAACAGGGAATCCTGAGTGGGCTGGCAGATGACATAATTGCCCTGCTGATCAAAGAGTCCCGGGGCGTCGACCCTGCAAGCCTGGTTCCACTACAGCACTGGGTATATAATGCAGTTTCTTTCTTATGTTCCCAAGAAGTTAAAAATGTAGGAAACTGCTGTATGTTGGACTATTTCTTCCCTTAATAAATTGTTCCTTCCTAGTTGCTGAAGTATTACTTTTCTAAATGGAGAGGAGCTGGTAGTAGTTCAGTTCTGAGGAAACGGTGAAAACCTTCTGTATTTTTTTTATTTAAAGTGAAACTTTCTAAAGTTCTTTGGAGCAATACGGGTTCCAGTGATAGATAGCTTAAGAGGCAGAGGGTCACTAAGTGATGGGCGAGAAGTATGCGGCAAAAGAACAGAGCAAAAAATATCTGTGATTTTTGGAGCTCGGCAGATCTTCATCCCGCCAAGTTGGATTGCTGTTGCACAAATATTGGCGTTTGGGGGGACAGTTCTTGCCAACTTACGATTTTTCCATTCCAGTGATGAAATAGAAGGACAATAAGCCAGGGTGTGCTTTTGACCTTAGAAAGGGTTAGCATGGTTGTGTGTTCTGGACTGCAGTCAATACGGGTTCACTCTTTCAGTAGATCTATTGACTTGTGTGAATGCTTTGGCATCTGCTGGAATCATTAGGCTACATGCTTTGGGGAGGGAGCACAGCTCAGTGGTAGAGGACATGTCTTGCATGCCAAAGGTCCAAGCTTCTATCTCCACCGATGAAAGGGGTGTTGAACCTATATCAGCCTCAAGGCTGAATTCCATTTTGGAGAAGCTCTTCGAGGCCACAATGCAGGGGTGGGTGGGGCCAAAGGCAAAATGGGACAAAATACCAGCATAGTTTAGCTTAAAGGTCTTACTCCCAGGAACAAAATCTTAGGAGAGGCATTTTGACCTTTTAGAAGGAGGAAAAGCCGCACAAAAGCTGGGAAAACACCACCAAACGATTGGGGGTCCAGAGAAAGATGGTGAGGTCAAGGAAAAGGGCATGTTCATCTGGGGATCTCAGGTGGGCCTGGTATGGCTCCCAGGCCTGAGCTTCTACATCCCTGACTTAAAAGTTTGGGGAAGTAGGCCAAAGAAAGGTCTCTCCTGCATCCCTGGGGAGCCACTGTTACTTGGAGTAGACCAGCCTTCCACAACCTGATGTCCCTCAGATGTTGTTGGACTACGACACCCATCAGCCTAGCCAGCATAGCCAATGGTTAGGGATGATGGGGGTTGTAGTGTAAAACATCTGTAGGGCACTAGGTTGGAGAATGCTGGCAGTAGATAGTACTGAACTTGAACTGACAGAATTATTTGTTTGGAGCAATAGGAGTGACTTCCCATTTGGAAAAGGTTAACTGCATCCTGCTAGAAATTTTGCACTTTCATTGATTATAATAATAATAATAATAATAATAATAATAATAATAATAATAATAATGGTATTATATTAGACCATAAAAACAATCATTTATAGAAAAATGGCTGCAATTTCACACATACTTTACTGGGAGTAAGCCTCATTGAATGCACTAAGATTTACTTCTGAAATCTGAATAAACATTCACAGGGTTGCACAGCACTAAGTTCAAGATGATTTACCCTTCTGGGGGCTCAACTTAAAATGTGTCCCTTTGTGGAAGAACAAATACCATCAAAATGAACATTTTACCAAAGGTAATTTTTCTCTTCCAAAATACATAGGCTTATATTCCCAAGAGAAAAGAAACATCTGAGCGCAAGTGGCAAATGCTCATTTTGCACATTATATGGAAAAAAACAAATGTACAGCCAGGTTATAATTGCATGTCAACACAGAATCATAAAATTGAAGGGGGCACTGTTGGCCTTCTTGTCCAACCATATAGGAAATAGAGAACAAGAGCTTCCACAACTATGATCTATGAAATCTATGAAATCTATGGACTGCTGCTGATATCATAATGACCTTCTACAAACCTATGATGCAACCATATTGAAATGCTGGGTATAGTTCTGATCACCACCCCTCAAAAACTTTCATGTAGAGCTGGAAAAAGTACAGAAAGGGGCAACCAAGGTGCTGGAGCAACCCCCATATGAGGAAAAGTTACAACATTTTGGAATTTTTAGCTTGGGGGTGGTGGTAAAAAGGCAAGCAACGGGAAACGTGATAGTTGTCGTAAATCAGTCCAGTCCACAGATAAGCTGTTGTCGTTAACAGAGTCCAAGGTTGAAAGCCAAGAGAAATGTCCGAAACCAGAATAAAACGAAGCAGTGTAGGAGCAGGCTGGAGCGTGGTCAGGGGTGTTCCGAAGTCAAGCAAGCACGAGTCTCGGTCCGGGGGCTGGCAGGAGTGTCTGGCTACGTCGAGCTGCAATGACAATTGCTTCCAGCATCCAAAGTGTATGTATGTATTTATTATTAATGCTTAAGCCGTAGGCCATTTGCATACAGAATAAATAAAAACATAGAAAAGCTACAAGCAGTCCAAGCAGTAAAAACACCACACACCACACAATCTACTTAACAGAAATAGTACATTTAAAAGCTTAATTTTATACGTAATAAAATACTATATTAAAGAGGTGGCCATCTGCCCTTGTCAAGCGGAAACCAGGGTCAGCCTGTTATACTGATGGGAGACAGTCCGCTTCAGGGGGTGACTAGGCCTGTAGCCCCTGACTCTTAATCGTGAAATCTGTGAAATAAGACATTCCAGAACAGTCAACTGCAATCTCTAGTAATGAATCTTGCCAAAGTTTTCATTGCTGCAAGGGCAAAAAGAGAAACCTTGTGGGTAACCAGAGTCAGTGTCAGACAGGAGATAGCATCCAAAGTGTGTTTGAGTGGGGCCTGTCTTTTAAGCAGGCGCTGATTGGCAAGGCAGCACAGCTGGGCCAGGTTTCAGATGCCACGTGCATGGTCCCACCCCAAACACACTCTGGCCCGGCTGCCCCATGTCTTCCAAACGGAGGCACAACAATATCGTAGGGATGGGCCAATGAGGGATGCTCGAGCTTGCCAAAATTCTCTGAACTTCAGTTCAAAGTTCAGTTTGGCTCGCTCCTATTCTCAATTGCGTGTGACCTGGTTTTTTGCTGTTGTTGTTGTTGTTGTTGTTCTGATGGGAAAACCTATTTCGAATGGGGAAAAAGTGTACATTTTTCAAAAATGTGCACTTTTCCTCTATTGACTAAAATGTGAAAATGTGAATTTTTAAAGTATGCATTGAAAAAAGTGTGCCTTAATTTTTTTTAAAAAAGAACTGCACACTAAGGGCACACTTAAACTCATTCTAAAGTTCATTTTAAAGTTTAGGTAAATTCAGGGGATAAGTCATACTTTCTAGTCATGGTATATATTACTTCATTTTGGAGACTGCGTCTCAACATGCAAAGCAGAGGGGCTATTAGCTCATGTCTCTTGTGTTCACATAGGGTGGCTCTTGGAACAGAATTGGATCAAATAGGGTCGATCCAGGCTCTTTTCATAGATTCATAGATCATAGAGTTGGAAGGGCCTACAAGGCTAGAGTCCAACCCCCTGCTCAATGCAGGAAACTAGAGGAGGGGTCTCCCATCTAAGTAATAACCAGGCCTGACCCTGCTTAGCTTTCCACACTCAGACAAGCTGAGCCAGCGTAAGCCACAGGCCTGATTCTTGAACATGTATCAGATTGTACTGTCATCCTGCTTTGGCAACGTAAAAGGCACAGTCGATGGATTTATGAACCTCTCCTCTCCTGGTGTAAATATTGTGATATGTTCCCAGCCTTCAAGCACGGTGATAAGTATGTGCTTATGGAGTTGTCTTGCACATTTCTTTGTGGTTTTTTTTTAGTTTTAAAAGAAGAACAGTAAGTCCAGAATGTTGACACTTCCTGACTTGATGCCAGCTGCAGGTTTAAGGGACTCTCCTACATCAGAGGGGGCTTACCTGGCAGTGATGGGGGGGGGAAGCAGTGTTTTGATACACAGGCCTGTGGCTCATGCTGGCTCAGCTTGTCTGAGTGTGGAAAGCTAAGCAGGGTCAAGCCTGGTTGTCACTTGGATGGGAGACCCCTCCTCTAGTTTCCTGCATTGAGCAGGGGGTTGGACTCGATGGCCTTGTAGGCCCCTTCCAACTCTATGATCTATGATCTATGATCAGTGCCTGGTGACTGGGAACCACCATTTAAAATTCCATTGATGCCCTGGAGCGACACTACTTTGGGAGCTGTGTGGGAAATTAAAATGGTCGCTTCCAGATCCATCCACCCAGTGTTGATTGGAATGTTGGAACACTTCCCCCCACCAAAAGAAGCTGTGTCCAGGGCAGGCATCAATGGTAGGCCCTGTCTGGTCACTGGGACCTGGGCAGATGCCTGCGGATCTTATACTGACTCCATAGAACAGGCGTGGGCCAAATTTCCTGCCTGAGGGCCAAATTCAATTTCGGAGACGCTCTCGGGGGCTGCATTCCAGTGATGGGTGGTGCTGAAGGCAAATGGGGTGTGATGTCAAAAGGGGAAGGGCAAACAATACCAGCATATGTTAGCTCAAAGCTCTTCCTTCCAGTAACTAAGCCTTCAGAGAGGCATTTCAGCATCGTAGAATGGGGGGGGGGGACTGCACAAAAACTGGGAAACCACCAAATGGTCGGTGGTCAGAGGAAAGGGGGTGTGGCAAGGGGAAGGGGGAGTGGCCCTCTGACTGAGCGGCGGTGGTAGGGGGTGGCCCACTAGGGCAAGGGCTCCCCAAATCTTTCATTTGGAGCCCCGAATCTCTGGGAGGCCAACTGCCCCAGCACCCTGCTATCCAGGGGCACGTGCTGAAATAAAGGTACAGGGGCCCGGATGATCTCTGTTGCTTCTGATCCCCCTGGATGAGCTGGCTTTTGGCCCACATGTGCTTCACCTCTTGCTGCCCCCCCTTGAATATTTTTTTTTCTGAGGTTGTATTCTGAAATCAAATGCCCTCCTCTCCCCTGTCCATACATCCCCTTTTACAAATAGGGGTTTCCTTAGGAGACAGGGTCCTTTAAAGAGACACAAACGCACACACACACACACACACACACACACACACAGACTTTAGAGTATATGTAAATTAGCATATGCAAATTTGTGCCTTTTTTGGGTCCTGTGGGCCTGAGCTCCGGATCTTTTTGGTACCTAACGCCACCCCTGCTCTGGCCTGAGGGGGTGCAAGGCATGCTCTGCAAGGCATGCTTGGTCACTGGTATGAGCAACCCAGGGGTCTAATCCTGCTGTTGGTTACAGATCTGTGGGAGCCTCTCTGGCTTCTTCCTCCATGCCTCTCTCTTCTGCCTCACCGCATTTCACCCCCAATGACTGGAGCTGAGTCCAATACTTAGAACCCCGAATGACATACCTACCAGCTTACAACTGGACCGAGCTCACTCCAAGAGATTTAACTTCTTTTTCCTTCATCTGGGACCGCGGAGGCCGAGCGATTCTCTTTGCTTTCAAATAAGGATTTATTAATTCATAATCAGTGGCAGGAAATGTCATCTCTTCTCTTTATCCCATTGATGTGATGGCTTCTGTCCCGCTCGCTGTGCTCGTATATCTAATAGATGGATGCTGCTGGTGTGTCACCGCACAGATTCAATAAGCATTTGGTGATGTAAACTTACTCTGTATGTTCCCAGATTGAGGATATCTAAATCTAGTTATCCCGGAGTGGGGGGGGGGGAAGCCTTTTAAAGGGTGAATTACTCAGACCATACTTCTTTCCATCAGTTGCAGATGAAAATGCACCCTTAGTGGGTTTTAATAGAATGATGTTGGCATTTGGGACTGAGCATCAGAGCCAGCTTCTGTGTATGCTGAGGGCAGGGCAGGGCAGAATTCCCCCCCCCACTTGCTGCGACCAGCAAGCAAGCCTAACTCAAGGTCAAACTACCCCTTACGTTTATTGCATAGTGTGAAGCCAAGCCTTATCTTTTTCTTTTTTCTACTTAAGAGTAAGTGCACATGGCCCCAATATGGATCAGGACCAATGCACACCAGGAGGGGAGGATTAAGCCTTCCCTTCTTACTTGTTTCCTTCCTCCAGATTCTGACCCCACCGCCTGTATGGGGATAAAAAGAAGAAGAAGAAGAAATCTCCGTTGGAATCATTTATTTATGTATGTATTTATTTGACATATTTTTATGCCGCCCCTCACAGCCAAAAAGGCTCCCAGAGCGGCTTACATATAATCAATTAGCAAGACAGTCCCTGCCCGCAGGCTTACGATCTAAAAAGACGCGACACACAAGGAAAAAGGAATGGGGAGGGAAGAAGGGGGGATTAATTAATACTTCTGGCAGGGCTGGTGGAACGGCCCTGCGCTCCCTCTCACCAGGCCTGTGGCTCACGCTGGCTCAGCTTGTCTGAGCGTGGAAAGCTAAGCAGGGTCAGGCCTGGTGATTACTTGGATGGGAGACCCCTCCTCTAGTTTCCTGCCTTGACCGGGGGGGGTTGGACTCGATGGCCTTGTAGGCTCCGTCCAACTCTGTGATCTATGAAATCTCCCTCTGCACAGCCCACTGGAATGGCTGCTGCTAGCGACAGCTGAGGGCGGAGGAGCCTTCACGCGGGAGGCCTTTCAGCAGGGCGGGTGGAATGGCCCCGCGCTCCCTCTGGTCTCCCTCTGTACAGCCTGCTGGAATCAATTGAGTCTTTTATCCTCTTTTTAACCTCCATGCGCGGGGCGGGGCAGAATTTTGTTTTGAACAGAATTTTGTTCATCTAGGTCCAGGGCTTTGAGAGCTTTTTCTCTGAAAAATCTGGGTTTGAATCCCTGTGTTTTCAATCATGTCAGTGCTTCGTTTGGGTTGCCAGCTCTTCTCCCCCCCCCCCCCGACATGCTCCTCTTCTTCAACAGCATGACCCCCTTTCTGTGTTGGGTTGGGGATAGCTGCTGTAGCGCTTAAATTTGGCTGATACGGCTGAGGATTCTGTTCGCTCCTGATAAGAAAATTCGCAACATTTTGGGGGAGAAAGAAATTGTGATTTTTAGAAATTCAAATGTGGGGGGGGGGGGAAGCAAAATGGACAGGTTCACCCAGGTTCTCTAGCGCAGTTCTGCCTATGTCTTTTGCCCTTGCAGAAGGGAAGACGCAGCCACCAAGTGATTCTGCAGTTCTAACCTTGTGAGGGTCATGTGTGAGAGCCAGTGTGGCGTAGTGGTGAGAGTGTTGGTCTGGGACTCGGGAGATCCGGGTTCTAGTCCCCGCTTGGCCATGAAACTCACTGGGTGACTTTGGGCCAGTCACTGACTCTCAGCCTAGCCTACCTCACAGGGTTGCTGTGAGGATAAAATGGAGAGGAGGAGGAGGATTATGTAAGCCGCCTTGGGTTCCTTGCAGGAAAAAAGGCGGGGTATAAATAAATATAATAATAAATAAATAAATAAATAAATGTGGACTGATCTTTCCCATCTGGTGTCTGCTATATTTGGGACTGTGCTTGGGGAAACCCAGTCGGTCCTTCTCCAAAAACAACCTTGATGGTTTCTGCGGCTTGCATGTAACTGACTTTTTTCCCCTTGTTTTTTTTGCCTTTGGGGTGTTCCTTAGAAAGGGCAGGTCGTCTCCAGCGAGTTCTTCTCTCTATCCCCACCTCACCTCAGCTGCCTGCTTTTGATTAGCAAGGGTATTTGGGTTGCATGTAGGATTCTTACCCATTAACCAACCCATGGAGCAAATTCCAAGCTGTTTAGCTTTTAGAGAAAGCCATAAAAATTAGTGACACTCATAAGTGTTTAATCTGCCTGAAAATAGCGTGTCCCTTGAACTAAAGGGGAAAAATGTTGCTCTTTTTGCAAAGTGCAGAGACAGGGGTGGCACCAGGCGACGGACATATTCTGTCTTCAGCAGAGCAAAGGAGATCCTGAAGCAAGTTTTTACAGTTTTTCATATTCAGTGTATGACTGGCAGTATTTGGGGACTTGTAAAAAAAAAGAAGAAGTAAAAATATGTAAACTAATTGAGAACTGGTGGGCCAAAGTGTCTAAGGGCCAGACTAGAGAATTGGTTAAATATGGGGATGTATTTAAAGTCTCTGGTTTCTGTTTCATGGACCAAGAGGGGTGACCAATGGAGAAGTATTAAAGAGAAGAGAATGTTTAAAGATCAAGAGATTATTGAACAAATAAATGGCAGAAAATGAGAATATTTTGGTCATATAATGAGAAATGGAAAAAAAATATAGGCTGTTGCAGCTGGTTATACAAGGGGAAATAATTGGGAAAAGAAGTGTAGGAAGAAGAAGGAGGTCTTGGCTGAAAAACCTTAAAAATGGGTGGGGGCAATACAAGATCATTGTTTAGGGTGGCCGTATCTAAAGACTGTTTAGCCATGAAGATGTCCAGCCTCCGGCAGGAGAGGAGTGAGAAGAAGAAGGTTTCTGTTACTTAAATCAGGGGTGCAGAACCTCTTCCAGCCCAAGGACTGAATTGCATACTGGAGAAATGTTTGGTGGCTGAAATACACTGATGGGAGGGGCCAAAGGCAAAAGAGGCGGGGCCAAGATAACAAAAATACCCGCGTATTTTAGCTCAAAGCACTGGTCACTAGGCCTTAGGAGAGGCATTTCTGCCTATCTGAATTGGGAGGGGGGAAATTGCACAAAAGCCGGGAGAGCTCCAAACACTTGGTGGTTGGGGGAAAAGTGGATGGGTTGGATTTGGCCCCAAGGCCTGAAGTTCTGCACCCCTAATTGAAATAGTAGGAGTATGTGTGTGTGGGGTGTCCAAGACTGGGACCACAGCCCATAGGCAGGGGTGTGTGTGAGAAAGCTGCCCATTTTCCTCTCAGAAGGAAAGCTGCCGTAGCTGGTGTTAGGGGGTGGCCCACTAGGGCTGGAGCCCGGAATCTTTCATTTGGAGCCCTGACTCACTGGGAGGCCCTCTGCCCCACACCACCCTGCTGTCCATGGGCACTTGCTGAAATAAAGGTTCAGGCCTCAGGGGCCCTGATGATCTCTGTTGCATCTGATCCCCCTGGATGAGCTGACTTTTTGTCCACACATGTGCTTCCCCTCCTGCTTCCCCTCCCCCCTTGAATCTTTCTGCCTGAGGTTTTCCGTGAAATCGGATGCCATCCTCTCCCCTGTCCATACATCCCTTTTTACATATAAGGGTGTCCTTAGGAGCCAGGCTCCTTTAAAGACACACACACACACACACACACTTTAGAGCAGTGTTCTCCAACCTTGGGTCCCCAGATGTTTTTGGCCTACAACTCCCAGCATGCCCCAGCCAAAAACATCTGGGGGCCCAAGGTCGGAGCACACGGAGCATATGTAAATTAGCATATGCAAATTTGTGCATTTTTTATTTTTGTCCTGTGGGTCTGAGCCCCAGATCTCTTCAGTACCTAGCACCGCTCCTGCAAGTAAAGGAAATGAGCACCATTTAAAGTAGGTCGGTATTCTGAGGTTCTGATTTTCCCCTGTTTTCTGTAAACTGACTCCATTATGGAATATGGAGTTAATTCAGCTTTGACAGCCAGAGAGCCAGTGAAGAAACAGGCAGCGGCATCCTCCTTCTCACAGCGGCTGTTCTCTGAAACAGAATGAGAGCTGGGCCTGTAGCCAGGGGTGGGCCAGGGGGGAGGGCTGCAACCCCTAAATTTTCTCTGCCCCCCTAATTTATTTTTTACAAGCAAATAATTTTTTTAAAAAAAAGTTTACAATTTTGTCTTTAAAAGGCCTGCTAACCAGATGAACTGCCCCCCCCTAGTTTTTTTGGTGCCCCCTCAAGAACATTTAGGTTGACTACGGGCCTGGCGAGAGGCAGGTGAACAAGCAGGTTGCAAGGGTGAAGAGGAGGAGCAACTCCAGGGGGCTCTTATTAGTGGGCCCCTGATGGAATGTGGGCCCTTGGCAGGTGCCCGACTATGCCTACCCTTGATGCCAGCCCTGCTAATCAGTACCAGGTGTCCCTAGTGGGGATCCAGGAGCCAACATGTTAATTTTCCACATTACCCATAGTAATGCCATGTAGGAAGTTAAATAGCAGTTCCAAGACCCAGTCAACAGGTACTGATTGGAGCACTGGGGGGGGGATGTTCAAAGGTGAACCCGGAGCAGGTGTCAGCCTTGGGCCGTGTGAGCATGTGGAGGCATGGAAGCTTCCCCAAGATGCTGTCTGCCCCTCTCCCGTTAAATTGAATGGTCTCGGATGTGTCCATGTGGATGTTAATATGGAGTGGGAAGCGGAAGAGAGACATTTTCAATTCAGACACACATGGGCAACCTTGGTAGGTTAAACGTTCCAATTTAAAGACGTGGGAACTGGAAAAAGAGGTCTATGTCATTATTTTATGTATGGTCAAAGTGAAACACAAGAACATATTTATTCCTTTCCATGGGCTCCAGCTTCCCTTCAGTGCTTTTAAAATCCTACATAGGTCCAGTGTTATTGTAACAGGAGCTGTGTTTAAATTGCCATTGCTTTAAGAACCCAAAGACCCTTGAGTTATCAACAGCATCAAGTAACTCACCGGTGTACTCACTCATGCACTCACTTGCTAATAAGAGGCATTTCCACTATCGGTGGTTGCTATTTTTAGCAGACTAGGGTTATTTTTAGGTTTCATTTAAATACCAGTGGAGAGTCAGATAGGAAGTAAACCTTCCAGTGATGGCCAATGATTGCAAAATCAAATGTTTGGTCATGAATGGAAGGGAACCATTGATATTTTACCTGCTTGGGCTTATGGTTACTTCTGCCAATTTTATTCATTCAAAGGTGTGTGTGTGTGTGTGTGTATGTGTTTGAGGCTGCAATCTGGTACCAACTGACCTGGAGTCAGCCCAATTGTTCTGTAAGATTTTCATCTTTTGATGCATGGGTATTCTGGGGAACAGACATGTATGTTATAAATAGTAGATATACATGTTTCTTTATCCCTTGCTGAGAAAAACAACAACTCAACCAATGCTGCATGAAAGCTGTTACAAAACCTTTTTAACCAAAATGTTTTTTCTACCCCTCCCCTCTCCCCACAGCAACCTATAAAAGTTCCATGGCTGAACAAGCTGAAAATCAAATTTATAACTTCCCCCTTTCTCACAGCCAAAGGTATAAGCACAATTTTTATATGCTGTCTCTCGTGGAGCACCATGTTCCAGGTTGTCTTCCAACATATTCCACGTGGACCTTTGGGCTATAAAGGCTTGCGGCTGCACGTCCCATTAAAGATCCATTGACCAATTATTGAAAGCACGTCATAAATGTGTCACAGAGGGTATGTTTATGACTATGAGGTCAATCAGTGCATGGTTTAAAGGAGCTACGTGCAACCAGAAATGTTCATGATAAACAGCTTCTCAATTTATATGGGCAACACTATGGCCTTGTTCGCATGCCATGCCAAGTCATGGGTCAATTAATCCACAATTTGCCGGGTTGTGTGCTGCCCCTCTGCATAATCAACCTCTGATCAGTTGGAGGTTGTTGTGTGACATGTGAACCTGGACACTATGGGTTGTTCGTGGGTTAAACAACCCAAAGTTAACTTAAGAACTAATCACTGTTAACCTAAGAATTAATCACCACGGTTTGATTTCTAATTGGGATGTATTGTAGAGTTGGAAAGGGGGCAACTAAAATGCTCAAGGGGCTGGAGCAACTCCCCCATGAGAAAAGGTTACAGCAGCTGGGATCGTTTAGCTTAGAAAAAAGACAAGTAAGGGGAGACATGATAGAGTTGTACAGAATTATGCCTGGTGTGGAGAAAGTAGATAGGGAGACATTTTTCTCCCTCTCTCATAATACTAGAACCCAGTGGGGTCATCTCATGAAGCTGATTGATGGGAGATTCAGGACAGATGAAAGGAAGTACTTCTTCACACAGCGCATAGTTAAACTATGGGATTCACTTCCATGAGATGTAATGATGGCCATCAATTTGGAAGGCTTTCAAAGGGGATTGGACAAATTCCTGGTGGAGAAGGCTGTCTATGGCCACTAGTACTGATGGCTCTATGCTACCTTCAGTATCAGAGGCAGTATGCCTATGTACACCAGTTGCTGCTTGTGGGATTCTGTGGGCAGCTAGCTGGCCACTGTGTGAAGAGAATGCTGGACTAGATGGACCCTTGGTCTGATCCACCATGGCTCTTCTTATGTTCTTATGTATCTCCCACTATGACTAATTCAGGAAGGAGGAAGCAGTAGTGGATGCCAACAGGAGGAATGCTACAGACATTGCTGAGGGATATAATGATGCCAAATGGTAGCTGAAACTTGTGAATATTAACACAAGCTATGGGCAGTATCCAGTGGGGCTACTCCACCTCTTCTGGTTCTGTTGTGTTTACTGGAGTGATGCTTGCACAGCAGGGCTTTTGTGCTTCTAAAAATAAACCCAGAAATGAATGGAAATGTTCGCTTCTGGATTGGGACCAGTTAGCAGAGTTGCATTCTGTGAGCTCCGCAGACCTGCCCCATTCTGGAAATTCTGGAGTGTTTCCATTTGTTTGGGGTCAATTTGAGAGGTGTGAAAACCCCTTTGTGTGAGTGGTCACTCCTGCGAGCACGTGGGCACAATAGGATACTACCTGGTGTCTTTTTTTTCAGAGCGGATGGGAAGAGGAATTTTACTCTACTGAAAGTTACTAACTTCTAAGCAGATATCAAAACTGGTGATAGGGATGGGTGAGAAATTTGTTCAATTCACACTGAAATGTATAGTTACTAAATTCACATTTCCCAAACCTGAACACTAATGCAGTTCGATGTCAAAATCCTGACTTTTCTGAAGTTTGCAGTGCAGTTCACCAGAAAAAAAAAAGGGGGGGGGGGAGGATAATTGAAAAAGTGCACACAAAATACATACACATTTAAGAGTGAATACAAAAATATATATGCATATATTTGGAAAATATGCACAATAATGCTTTAATCAATTGAAAAATTGCTTGCAAACATGCATACATATTTTTTTTAAAAAAAATGCACACAAAAATATGTCCGAATTTTCATGGCGACAAAAAAATTGCAATCTGATGAGAAAACAAGATGGAATGAATTTAGTGCTGGGAAAATGAGGATCTGAGTTTAACATATTTTCTCCTCCCTACTGGTGGTTAGTTGTTGCAGGTTGAATATTTTCAAATGTGCTGAGGATCCTATTGGATAACTATGGCTGATCATTCTGGGAGAGTTGGCAGGGCTCAGCATTGAACCTTTTGGAGCATCGATTCTTCCCCAATAATGCCTACAGCATCTCTCATGCTTAGTGCTTCTGGGGTGGCCTTGTGGTCTGCACCACAACCCCTTTGCCCCACTTTTGATTTAAATAAGAACTTGCTTGATTCAGGTAGCCCTGTGGATTTGCAGCAACCTGCTTTGCTGCAGCTGTGAAATATTCCGGGTGTTTTGCTGCAAGGTGCTGACATGCAGCATTGCTTCAGTATAGAAGACACTGTTTTATACTAAGTGGACCCATCGGGCCATCCAGTCAACATTGTCCACACTACTGGAAGTGGTTGTCCCAGGTTCAATCCCCAGCATTTCCAGGTAGGGCTGGAAAAACTCCTGCCTGAAACTCTGGAGAGCCACTGCCAGTCAGTGTTGATAATAGTAGGTTAGATCAGGGCTCTCCAACCTTGGGTTCCCAGATGTTGCTGGACTACAGCTCCCAGAATCCCTTGCCATTAGCCATGCTGGCTGGGTATGCTGGGAGCTGTAGGCCAGCAACATCTGGGGACCCTAAGGTTGGAGAACCCTGGGTTGAAGGACCAATGCTTCAACTTCATATAGGGCACCTTCCTATGTCCCTATAAGGGTTTCTTATAGGAAGCTGGAGATTGAACCTGGAATCTTCTGCATGCCAAGCATGCACTCTACCACTGAGCTATGTACTCGATCTATTCCTGAGCACATTTTTTGCTTTGCATGGCAGGATATTGGATCAGGCCCTGAGAAATCTCTGCTGCTTCATTTCAATCAGGCAATGCTGAGGTTAGTGACCCAGAAGCTCATGGTTTTTCTTTTTCAGCTGACATCTGAGTTAAAGGCTATGAATCTCAGAGGCAAGTTTTAAAAGTTCTCCTTGCAGGGCAGACCAATGAATGTGAAGGTTAAGAGGCTTGAAGCTGATGTGTGGATACTGAGAATCAATCAATGGGAACATTAGAAGCGTCACCATCCTATCATTTTAGTGATGTGAGATGGATATCTTGAATCGGCTTGCCATGCAACAATGGCCTGGGTCCCGTAATAAACGGTTTAATTCTCCCAGGCCCTGTTTCAGCTTTGCCAACAAATGGCTGATAGATGGGGTGACTCAGCCTCTCTCTGTTGTTCTTGTGCCTAATGATGGGTTTGAGAAAGCATAGGCTCCAGTGAATTCTGCCAGGCACTCTCCCCTTTTAATTAGATAATGTCACTAATACATAGGAACCGTTAAGAGGATATTACAGCTGCACTGAGGTATTGTGTAGGCTCTCTACATGTTTGGTACCACTGCCCATATCTTCTTTACTTCCTGTGTTAACAGCTCATCTCCAAATGAAGGTTGGACTCGATAGCCTTGTAGGCTCCTTCCAACTCTAAACTATAAATCATTTCAGGGAGGTGTGGACTGGTTTTGCTGAGCCACTTCCAGTGCATATTCAGAATCAGCAGTGTAGTGTAGCCGAGGCTTACAGGATCTCTGACTATCCAAGAGCCCTATCAGAAATAAGTCTGAAACTGCAGAACTGCAGACACAGTACAATAAAATACCATTATCCACTATATTTTTTTAACATGGACATTCTCTCTCTCTCTGCCTCTCTCTCACGCACACACTTGTAAACTTATATGCCCCTAAAAGACTGGGTCATACAGATGGTCTCATACACTAGTAGGCCTTGGCATTCCACAGTGTTGGGGCCACTACTGAGAAGACCCTGCTGCAACCCCGCTACTGTTTTTCTACTGAATGAAGAGGATTTCAGCCATGTTCAGACAACAAAGAGGCACAGAGAATACATGGACTGGGGGTTGGGGGAGAGCAGGACTGCAGTGGTAGGCTCCAGCACTTACCTCCATACATTCAGCTGAAAGTTGCAATAGAACCCTATGCATATAGGTACTTCTTCCTCCTCAGCTGAACACTGAGAATTGGGACTGCGTGGAATCCTGCTCCACTTCCTCCCATGCATTCTGTGAATGCAAGACCAACCCATTTTTATCGAGACAAGAATTTTTCCATATAAATAAAAGCACGAGTACAACGATAAAGGAGTTTAAGACCAATAACCGAACAATCACCACCAATGACTTGGCTACTAGCTAAAGGGGATAAAGGGCCTGGACAAGATGCAAATGACAGAATGGGCAGGTGAGCTCATAAAGAGAGAGTAACATGTATGATATAGGTAATAATAATATAAGTTATACTCAGTCATGGGGGAAAAAAAAAACCCTTGGACACTTTAATAAAGAAATACTTTAGAATGTACATTTGCCAAGTTCCTTGGCAGTTTGCATAGCTGTGATTACTGCCACATTTTCTCCAATGCCCTAATCTAAAAAGTGATGGATACCATTTATTAAAGCTTGAAATTTTCCTAAAAAGAATGTAAGTGGTCATTCTTTAAGTGCGGGTGGGTGGGGGAGGAGAAAGGAAGAAGAAATAAGAGCCTGGGAAAGCAATGCAGGACTACAGTGAGGACTGCAACCCAACAATCGGGACACATACCGGTAATTGATCTTTAGCAGCCCTGGTTGTAATGTCAGAGCAGGGCCATTGAGGTCTTCTTGCATAATGAAGCCATCATGAAAGTCAGTATTATAGCAAGCCAGAGCACGAAAAGGTTGATTGCAATGGTTTCTTTTATCTGCATTTAGGATCTCAATTCTTTCCCCTGCTAAATGCCTTTTACGACTCCCAAAGAAGCTACCTGGGAGGGTGACTGAGTTTGAGTATTTCCTATGAGGAATTACTATGAGGAGGCACGTCTGTAACAGACACTTCCACATAGCCATGTTTTGTCCGCGTTCTGGGCAGCATTTGGTTCACCTATTCAGGGCGGGTGTCAAAGGTCGGAATGGTTGGGCACCTGCTGAAAGCCCACACCCCAGCAGGGGGCCACTGACGACAACAACAACAACAACAACAACAACAATAATAATAATAAAATTTATTTCTTACCCGCCTCTCCATTTGGATCGAGGCGGGGAACAACACTACACATAAAATATATAAACTAATTAAAAACATAGTATACATTATTAAAACATCTTAAAAACATCTTAAAAGCATCCTAAAATTCCACAGGACAGGCCTGCCGGAAGAGATCAGTCTTTATGGCTTTCCTGAATTCTAAAAGACTGCTAAATTGACGAATCTCCTCCGGCAGGCTATTCCACAATCTGGGGACAAGAGCCCCCTGGAGTTGCTCCTCCTCCTCCTCCTCCTCCTCTTCTACATTGTGACCTGCTTGTTCACCTGCCTCTCGCTCTGGCCCAGACAACGCTGGCGGTGAGGAGGAGGAGGAGGAGGAGTGGGAGATGCCACGGCCTACTCGCTCCCTGGCTCTCTGCCCGTCACAGCAAGCAAGCGACACACTCTGACTTGCTGTCTCAGAAATGGACATGATGGAAATGGATGGGGCAGCAGGGAAGCTGTGAAGAAGGAGTGAAGATGTGCAACAAACAAACCCAGGCGGAGCCCTTTGCAAGGGGCCTCAATGAAGCTGAAAGGGGGAACAGGGATGGATCCAGGGAAGAAGGAGAGTAGGATGGAGCACTTCCTGAAGGCTGCAGGGAGTGACAGCCTCCCATAGTGGATGATGGGCATGGAGATAGCAAAGAACACCCCGACAGACCCAGAAGCAGCAGCAGGGGAAATGGACTACTCTCCGCTTGGTGATCCTGAGCACCACACAGCTGCTCCGGGGCTCACCTGTGGAGGTGTAGGGCAGTCTTCCCCAACCTGGTGCCCCCCAGATGTTTTGGACTACAGCTCCCAGGATTCCTGATGTAGGGCATTGTAAATAGGACCCACCCCTTTTCTTAACAAGACAAGAATGTTAGTTTGTCCCTTAAGGAGATGAACGCTTCTGTAGGCTTACTGTGGTGGGGATTCACCACCACAACTGAGAGACAGAAAATGCAGTCCTGTCCTCTTTTCTGAGGCCTGTCCAAACACTGCTCATGGCAAGAAAAACATATTCCAGATTTAAGGGGGGGGGGAGAAACTCTCCCAAATTAAGCAAAGGGAGGGCATTTATGCAAATATACATAAGTTCCCTGATTTTGTCTGATTTTCTTTGCTGCAGGCAACTTTGATCTAGAATACACTCTTATTGGGGATCACTAGCCTCTCAAACATTCCACCTCCCACAAAGAATCTAGAATTTGAAATCATGTATTGAGCTCTTTTATGGTATCCAAGTTTCACACATGCTAGTCATTGTTTGTGGTATCAAAAAAATAAATAATGTTTTTTTAAAAAAACCTTCACTCAACAGGGCTTCCACTATGCAAACAAGGGAAATACTTCTTTGAATTGTCCTTCTTCTTGATTTCTTGGGTTTCTTGGGAATTCAATGAAAACAAATAGGTTGTGACAGTCTAGAACTGACATTTCATCAAGTCTCGGTGACACAGAAACATGCATCAAAGATGTTGGGATGGTTAAAGATCCCCTTTAATTCCCAGTTCCATTCTAATAATCTGGAAATTAGTTAATAGCAGTCACGCAGGTCTATTTCTTGCATTTCCAGGTCTCTAAATCTTGCATTTTATGAGATCTGTATAGGTCCCACTCAGCAGAGGCTGGTGATCCTTATCCATTGCATCTTTTTGTTTGAGCTTCATAAGAGCCATCCATGGTGCTCCGTGGTGGTGAGCCTACTTTGGGGATGGAGTTCAGCACCATGGATAGCTCCTATAAAGCTCCAAATAGAACCAGTAATGGATTAGGAGCCCCACCAAAATAGGAGTCACCAGCCTCCCCTGGTCCCAACAACAAGAACTGTGGGATGTGCTTGAGGATTGTTACTGCTGGGTGGATTGGTCCCTGCTTTTCATTTGTTTTTAAGTAAACTTTACTGTTAAATGAATGGGCAATTTTATATACTGCCGTCACCCTACACAACCCATCCTGCTCAGTAGTTCAGCAGCCTCTCTGTTTAATGATGCTATGGATCATTTGCTTTGGCAGAAGACGATATAACCTTGCCTAATTATTAGACCTAGGGTGGCCGGCCAGGTGTCCTACTTTACAAAGGACAGTCCTGTATTCGAAGAGGGACCATCGCTCAGTGGGAGAGCACTTGCTTTGCATGCAGAAGGTCCCAGGTTCAGTCTCCAGCATCTCCAGGTAGGGCTTGAAAAATCCCTGCCTTAAACCCCGTAGAGTGGCTGCCAGTCAGTGTTGACAATACTGGGCTAGATGGACCAATTGTCTGACCTTAGTATAAGGCAGCTTCCTATGTTCCTAAGAGCTGTCAGAGGACACTCCTCTGTTTGAAAGGCTGTCCAGTCCGAGTCCATTTTAAAAGTCAAGAACCATAAGAACGCAGAGCAGGAGCTTTTGAATTTGCCCATCAATGGCTAGAACCTGGACTATGGTGAGATGTGTTGTATTTCTATTTAAATTATGCATCTACATATGAATCACCATATGCAAATTTTATGCAAAATATCATCGTCTTTTATCTTCTTTTTTGGTGATGTAATTCCCCTTTTCTGGGCACTGCTTAAGTGGCCTGCCCTAATTAGGCCCAGGTGGCTGCTGGTAGAGCAACTGACCAAGAAAAGCACAATTGCTAGAGAGAATGACTGGGTTCAGACAACATGATAACTCACACTCAGGGGTTGAGTATGGCTTGAGTGTGGGCTGTTGTTGAACCATGGATTGTTGTTGAACCATGGATTGTTGTTGAACCATGAATTGTTGTCTGAACCCAGCCGTGCTAACAAACCATGGTTTGTTAACTGCAAACAACCCATGAAGAGAACCCATTGTTGTTGGGTTGTGAACTGTGGGCTGTTTGTGGGTAACAAACCATGGCTTGTTAGTGCAGCTAGGTTCAGACAACACGATAACCCACGTTTCAACAGCAACCCACAATCAACCTTTGAGTGTGGTTTACTGTGTTGTCTGAACCCCGCCTTTGAGTCAATGTGCAGTAGTGGCAATGAAAAGCTAGTCCCTGATGCTTTTCCTGTTTTGCTGTTCCAAAGAGAACTCCCCTCCAATGTTTGGAGAGAATGTGTGAACCAAGTCAGTGACTTCAAATAGGGTTGCCACCACCTACCTTGGATGTACCTTTTTAGATGAAGCAGGAAAGCCTTCCCCAACCTGCTGCCCTCCAGATGTGTTGAATTTCCATGATGGCCATTGTAGTCTAACACATCTGGAGGGCGCCAGGCTGGGGAAGGTTGAAGTAGGAGAACAAGCAGCTGCAGTTCTTCCTGTCCTTTTCCTCCCCAAGTCTCCAGTCCTGTTGTCTCCCTTTCCTTCACCTGATGTGTTTGCACACCTGGAGTCCTCCTGATCACCATAACAGTGAGAGATGGGGGGGCAGATGACCACTGTGGGAATGGGGGGTGGGGAAGAGCTATGGCCACCTTTTCTCTCCGTTCAACTGGTGATTTAAAGGGCAACATCTGGCATCTACATAAAGAGGTGGCAACCCTAAATTCGAAAGGTCAAATGACTATTTAGGTCACCTAGTCCCACCACCTGGTCAATGCATCCCCAACAGATGGCCATCCAGCCTCTGCTTGAAGACCTCCACTAAGAAACACCACCCCCACCCCCGGTTAGCGGTTCTGTTGTTGAACTGCTCTTCCTATCGAGATGATTCTCTTAATGTTCAACCAAAATCTCCATCCTGTAACTTAAACTGATTAGATCTAGTTTTGCCATCTGGGGCAGCAGAGAACAGGTCTTTGCCCATTTCTATGTGGCAGCCTTTTAGGATTTGAAGAGGGCTATCATGTCCCGCCTCAGTCTTCTCTTCTCCAGATCAGTCATATCAATCCAGTACTTTCAACCTTCCCTACAGGACTTCCTTCCACGCACCTGGCCATCTCTGTCACCCTCCTTGGAACCCATTCCAGTTTGTTTCCATCCTTCTTAAGTGCTGCACTGAGAACAATACCATGCAATATATATTTAATAGGCTTTCCAACTGCTGCATTTGCCATTAAAAACACATACACATGGCCAATGCATGGGATTAAATCACAGATCTCCCCACTCTTGTGGCTTAATTGCAGCCTGAAATCCTTGTATATCCGTCTTTGGGGCAAATGCTCCACTTGTCCAATGGATGGGCGACGTCTATATTTTCCTAATGCATATTGAAGTGTAGTTTCCTCTTCTCATTGAATAATCTTGAATTCAAATGCCTCAGAAGCCTCATACACTGCAAGATATTTATTCTTTGTGCTACCTAAACCGTAGCTTTCAGTTTAGCCATATACACATGCTTTCAATCTGAGCTTTCAACATTTTCCAAAACTCCCAGCACTTAACCACAAAAATGCTACATTTATTTTTCCTTTATTCTCTGCTTAATCCACCCAATCTGATTTTATATCTTGGATTTCCTTTCTCATTTCTACATCATGCCTCCGTCCCACAAAATACTTTGCCGGCTAGTGCTAATCCCATAGAAATGAACTGGGCTGACTCCAGCGGAGCGGTTTGAGGATCAGACTTGTCTGTCCTGCAATGGAATAACCGGGAAGGGGCAAAAATGATTTGGAAAATCTAAGTGCCTCTTCCCACCCACCTCCGTCTGCTCCCATTTCAAAATATTAGACCATATTAAAGGTTGACTTAATTTTGGATTTCCAGGCATAGTCATTGCAACAGATATCTGTGCACCTCCTCCATCCTGACGAAGAGAAGGAAACCAATTGCTTAGCGTAGGACTCATATAGTCTTTTATATGAGGCTTGGGGAACCTCTGACCCATGGATTGGATATAGCCTGCTGGAGTTTCTGCCAAGGGCCCACACCCCAACAAGGGCCCACTGGAGCTGTTCCTCCTCTTCACCATGGCAACCTGCTTGATCACCTGCCTCTCACTCTGGCCCAGACAATGGCACTGGTGAGAAGGAGGAGCAGGAGATGCCACAGCCTGCTCACTGCCTTAAGCAAGCGAGCAGCAGCAATGGTGAAGAAGAGGATGAGCAGCAATAGCTAGTAACAATGGCACTAAGAACCCACTGAGGGAAGGGGTCATTGAGGGTGTATTGCCCAAGGGCCCCCAAGAACCTGGAGCCAGCACCAGTAATAAGTACTTAGACTGCATGAAAGAACTGGGCATGTTTAGCCTTCAGAAGAGGAGACTGAGGGGAGATATGATCGCACTCTTCCAGTACTTGAAGGGTTGTCACACATAGGAGGGCCAGGATCTCTTCTTGATCATCCCAGATTGAAGGACACAGAATAATGGGCTCAAGTTACAGGAACCCAGATTCCACCTAAACATCAGGAAAAAAATCCTGACTGTTAGAGCGATAAGACAATGGAACCAACTACCTAGGGAGGTGGTGGGCTCTCCCATTCTGGAGGCATTCAAGGTGCAGCTGGACGGCCATCTGTCAGGGATGCTTTGACCTGGACTCCTGCATTGAGCAGGGTGTTGGACTCGATGACCTTGTAGGCCCCTTCCAACTCTACAAGTTTTGGTTGGCCTTTCACAAAGGTTCTATGGACTTTGAAGAAGCCCGAGTGCAAGGTGAAAGGGAGAAACGTGCTAAGCGAAAAGCACGTCAAACGAATCCTTTACAGGACCATCTTCCATCTGGTAACCTGTGCCCTCACTGTGGGAAGCTGTGTGGATCTAGAATTGGCCTCCACAGTCACTTACGGACCCATCGCTAGAGTCTACACAATTTTCTTTAGAATTTTCCTCCTTTTAAAATCTCCTTTTTGTAAATTTTTATCCTGGAAGACAATCTTACTCAGTCACGAGTGATCGCCTGACTGACTGACTTTTCTATGGTTCTGTGGTCCACTATATATGCACTGGTCCACTATATCTAAACTATATGAACTGGTCCACTGTAACTGGTGAACTATATCTGCTCCACATTTGTTTCACACCCATGTGTCTGTCCTGTACAATTTCCACAATTTGTCAATTCCCCACTTCTTTTTTTTTAAAAAATGGATTCCCTAATATACGAATTTCTGCATGCAGCTTTTGAACCGAGAAGTGCCTCGCAAAATTCGGAGAAGTACACAGTCCAAAGGATAACTGCGTCCTGATCTGCATATTAGTCTGGCAAGTGTGAATTAGGGTGATTTGTTTAAATTAGCAGACCCAATGAAATCTTCCCCATTCCTAAAAGTACCTCAAAGGAGGGGAGACAGATGTAGGAGTCCTTCAATGAAAAGGTAGCTGAGAAGCTCTGGGCTTCTTGGAACTTGGCTCACGCTGGCTCAGCTTGTCTGAGCGTGGAAAGCTAAGCAGGGTCGGGCCTGGTTATTACTTGGATGGGAGACCCTTCCTCTAGTTTCCTGCATTGAGCAGGGGGTTGGATTCGATGGCCTTGTAGGCCCCTTCCAACTCTATGAATCTACTAAGCCTGTCACCAAGCCTAGGTATAGCATAACTGAAATAATCACACATTCTTTCACTGTTTACACTTGCCTCCACTTTCCTTTCATTCTTCTGTTGTTTCCCACGTCAAATTCTAGCAGTGGAGGCTGCTGGCTCCAATGTCAGTGGGGCTGTGTATCCGCTCTGGATTTTAGTCTGAACTTCAAAGGAGCTCTCCATGGTTCTGTACCCTATCTCCAAAATAGGTACGGCACCATGGATAGCTCCTTAAAAGTTCAGACTAAAATTCGGAGCAGATACACACCCCTGCCAACATTGGAGCCAGCAGCCTCCTCTGAATTTTAGATTGTAAGTTGTTTGAGGAAGAGACTTGTCTTCTTGTGGTCTATCAATGCAGGTTGGTGGCACAATATATTAATAATAGTGATAATAAAACTACCACGGCTACCACCACCACAACCCTTATCATTTGTGAATCTGGAATAGGGATTTTACAGTGCAAAAATAAAGACACCCCACGCAAACTTCTGTGCCAACATGGAAGCATCATGCCCTGTTCGAAGCCCTGAATGAAAGTGTGAGCACATGTTCACTGAAAATATTTGCAAATTGTCCAACATGTGCTCACATTCATTTAGTTCCTGGTTCCCAGTTTGATATGTGCCAATTTCCTAATTCAGTCCTCAGTAGACCTTCTTGGGATCTCTGGGTGCACTTACGTTCTAGTCCCCGATCGGCCATGAAACTCACCGGGTGACTTTGGGCCAGTCACTGACTCTCAGCCTAACCTACCTCACAGGGTTGTTGTGAGGATAAAATGGAGAGGAGGAGGAGGATTATGTAAGTCGCCTTGGGGTTCCTTGCAGGAAAAAAGGCAGGGTATAAATGTAATAAATAAATAAATAGATAATCAATAGTCCCGATGCAGCCCAGCTAAGGCAATTTCCTGTGCAATTGGTTTCCAGTGATGTGACTTGTGTTACTTCGCTTGGCTTAGAATTATAGCATGCTCCCATCTTGTGGGCTGTTAACATATTTTCCCAGTGGGAAACGCGACATTACTCTTCATCTGGAGGAATGTGATTGTTGGCTTGTCCCTTCACCATGAAAAAACCAAATGAATTGCAACACATGTTGCTGTCATCTTCAAATCACAAGCATTCCCCCCACCGCCACTCCTCCTCTTCCAGCCTCCCAGTTGTACAAACACTTCTCAGGGTGAATGTTTCTCTGGCATATTGGGATGTAAATCCTAACAAGATGAGGAGGGAGATGTGCTAGTGTGGCCGCTGCTTCATCTGGGGTTTGCCTCTGTCTTCCACATTATTTCCCACCCAAAGATCCACCAAGGAATGACTCTGACGGGTTGTTTAACTGGTGGCAGATACCTTCATACCAAAGAGAATGGAGTTCTGGTTTTGTATGTATTAATAGACGGGGGGGGGGGGGAGAATCTGAAGCCAAAACAAATTGCTTATATTGAACCAAGAGGAAGGGGCTAATAAATGAGATTCAACCCCCTCAAGCCTCTTTCTCCCAGCATCCACTGGCCCCCTCGCTTGCTTCCTGAGGTCTTCCTGAGATGCAATAACCTATTGGGCCTTCACTTGGAATTCTCTTGGGTCTGAAATAATGACGGGCTGCTAAGTTGGACCTCTCTAGACGGACAGCTCATGATGACATGGCAAGACTATTCCTAGACACAGAGAGCAGATGCAGCCTCCGTCAAGGTCTGTAGCCTCCGACGGCCACAGGTTGCCAACTATGAATAGCATGTCGATTAGCTCGCAACGCTGCAAGTTGGAGTCAGAGAGGGTGACCATATGGCCAACGTTGCGGAGGTCAGCCTTCTATTTAGAATCATAGAAAAGTAGAGTTGGAAGGGGCCCCCCCAGGCCATCGAGTCCAACCCCCTGCGCAATGCAGGAATCCAGGTCAAAGCATCCCTGACAGATGGCCATCCAGCCGCACCTTGAATGCCTCCAGATTGGGAGAGCCCACCACCTCCCTAAGTAGTTGATTCCATTGTCTTATTGCTCGGACAGTCAGGATTTTTTTCCTGATGTTTAGGTGGAATCTGGGTTCCTGTAACTTGAGCCCATTATTCCGTGTCCTGCAAACTGGGATGATCGAGAAGAAATCCTGGCCCTCCTCTGTGTGACAACCCTTCAAGTACTGGAAGAGTGCGATCAGTCTCCTCTTCTGAAGGCTAAACATGCCCAGTTCTTTCAGTCTCTCAGGGCCTTGTTTCCAGTCCCTTTATCATCCTTGTTGCCCTCCTCTGAACCCTCTCCAGTTTGTCTGAAGGTGTCCTCTATTTGAAGGGCTGTCCAGTTCAAGTCCAGTTTAACAATCAAGAACCCTAAGAAGGGAGAGCAACAGGGCCCTAAAAGCTGCCCATCCACAGTTAGCACCTGGACAGCAGACTGAGCAGGCACACAGGTCAGCCTGGTCACAGTCTTCCCCTCTGTGACGAGATGTATATTGTATTTCTATTTAAATTATAGTTAAATTTATTTCTCAACTTGCACCTACACATGCTCTTAAATTGGTGCAAATTTCTCCTCCGTTTACTTCTCAGCCATTAAATGTGTGTATATTTCTGTGCATTTTTTTTAGAACTCTCAAGGCACTGCAGCAACTGCAGTAGTAAGTGCTCCAAAAAGGAGCCATGAAAAGGGAGGAAGTTACCCTTTCGGGAGAAGCTGGAGACTTGGGGAAGTGTTGAAAAGGTGGAGGGTACTGAGAACTGTCATTCAACACCTCAAATCGAGAGGATTACATTGCCAAAGGGGTGATATTGCCTCCCCTTTTCGGTGCACCTCCTTCCACTGCTTCCCCCCCCCTTTACCAGTGCTTTTCAACTGATGGCTAGGCAATTGGTCCCTGGCATATGTGCACAAATTAGACCGTATGCAATCTTGCCTTGTCAGTCTGTCACCTATTCCACATTGCTGCTCCTGTTGACAGCTGAAATGTACAAGGAAATTGACCAGGCAAGACTACACATATCGGACCACTGTAAGAGTGCACTTGCGCACTTGCGAAAGACCGACAAATAATAATAATACCAATAATAATAATAATAATAATAATAATAATTTTAAAAATTATTAATACAATTGCACAATTCTCAGGGGCCAACAAATGAAAAAAATATATGACCTGAACTGTGGTGGGTTTTTTTTTTTTTTTGAGTCTCTGAAGAAACAACAACGGTGGCAAATGAACAGGTGTAGTGCTTGGAGCAGGGAGTGGGGACAAGGCAAGTTCTGTCATGGAGGACACTGGGATACCGGCATGAGGACTGAGGGGGAAGGAGGGGGAGAGAACAAGCCACGGTGAGCCCAGTCCTCTGTCGGATGCACCGTGGGCTCTCCCACGAACAACCCACACTGCATAGCTTATTCACGGGGTGGCTTAATGTGTCGTGCAAATGTGGCCTGTATAAGATCGCTTGCCTAGGGAAGATTTATATTTAGGGCTGGTGGGTTGAAGAAACATTCCTCCGGCTTTGCGCTTGAGTAACTTTGACTCGATGAATAAAATTTATTGGCTGGATGGGGGATGGGGGAAGGGACGCGGGCCAAATTTTAAAGTCCCAATGACCTTTAAAAACAGTGAGAAATCATAAGAGGAAAAACGTGAACATTAGTTCACAGCACAGGGGAAAGGAATTTATATATATATATATATATATATATATATATATATATAAAGAGACGAGGAAAAACATTGTAACGTTTTGTATGGAATGCCTGTGTGTATTTGTGTCTGTGTGTGATTTTTCCTGGAGCTGTTATGAATTATATTATATGCTGTAAATCTGCCGCTTGTCCCTATGTCTCTCTCTCTGTGTGTGTTCGTGTACAGTGGTTCTATTTTTTTTGTTTTGTTTTGTTTTGTTTTCCTATTTGCTGATCAAATAGTTGTGCGAAATAGCATTTGTTTTGTCATTTAAATGCCACCATCAGTGTGTTCCTACGCACTAGTTATGCTGATGAGAGTGACAGGGAAAATGCTTTTCCATTCACGTGGCATCTTCCATTTCAAGCACGCTTTACAGTGAAAGGTTCTTATTCTTGTGGAGGAGGTCAGGCCTCTAGCTAGAAGGGTCGAGACATTTTAAGAATGTAAGAAGAGCCACGCTGGATCCCGCCAAAGGCCTACCTAGTCCAGCATTCTGTTCCCACAATGGCCAAAAAGATGCCCCAATGGGAAGCCCACAAGCAGGACATGAGTGCAATAGTGCCTTCCTGCTCATGTTCCTCAACAACTGGGGTCCAGAGGTAGGAAGGTGTGAGGATTTCGTTCGGGGGGTGGAAATCCGGCGAACTGGCCGTGCTCGACCCCCCAAACTCCATCCCGCTTACCTCCTTCCCCTGCTTGACTTGCATTCTCCTGAGTTGAGCTGGGGAAGCGACTTCTGGGTTCCTGGCGGGCCACTTTTTATGTAGAAAAGGCCATAAGATATATCAAAAGCAGCCACAATTTGTGTAACTTACACAACGTAACTTAAGGACACATTTTTCCACGTATGTTGCTTGTGGACCATTTTTCAGAAAATGACAGATAGCACAGAGGTAGCCCTAAGTAAGAAAACTGCACAGTTTCAGAAGGATAAATGCAGTGCTTTACGTGGAAGGGAAGTCCGCATTTCTTTGGGTGGGTGGGCCGAACATAAGAACATAAGAAGAGCCATGCTGGATCAGACCAAAGGCCACTCTAGTCCAGCATTCTGTTCACACAGTGGCCAACCAGCTGCCCACGGGATCCCACAAGCAGGACATGAGTGCAAGCTGCACCCTCCCACCCATGTTCCACAGCAACTGGTGTACATAGGCATACTGCCTTTGAGTGAGTTATTTGGTTCCCCTTCCCTCCCCCACTGGTTTTTGGGGAAATTTGTATGAAAATGGCACCCATCATAGAGGTATCTCTAGTCAAGAAACCTGCAAAGTTTCAGGAAGGATCGGTACAGGAAATAGGGAGTTATGATGATTGAAAACCAGCTTAAGGCTTCCCAGCCCACCACATTTAAGCTTGGTAGCATTGGAAGAATGGCCACCTCACAGTCACATTTTTTGCCCTCCCCCAAAGCACAGTGATTGGAGCCCCTGGTAAAACATGCCCTATGGTTAGAGAAGGTGATCCTGCCACTCACTCAACCCCCTCCTCCTCCTTCTCTCCCCCACCAGCCTTTAGAGAAATGAAAAGAAGCTATTTTTTTGAGACATGCATGCTATCTGCCATTTCAAAACTGAATGGCGAACAAAGCTCTTTGCAGGGTCCAGCTTCTATCCTGGTCACTTCAAAGGGAAGCTGGCTTCACCCTGGGAAGCACCAGAAATTTGTGATGCTGAATTAGGTTTCATAGATTTCATAGATCATAGAGCTGGAAGGGGCCTACAAGGCTATCGAGTCCAACCCCTTGCTCAATGCAGGAAACTAGAGGAGGGGTCTCCCATCCAAGTGATAACCAGGCCTGACCCTGCTTAGCTTTCCATGCTCAGGCAAGCTGAGCCAGTGTGAGCCACAGGCCTGTATGCCACCTCTTTTTTCCTGACAGGCTCCTTATCTGTAAGAGCTACATGGCAGGGTAGGTACATCATGAGCCTCTCCACACTGGGAATAGCTGTACCTATTGAATTTGGCCAGTGCATATGGGTGAGAATTTCATTTCGGTTTGGAATTTGGATAAGGATTTACCAAAATTTGCAAAGTTCTTTGTATTTATTATATTTATACCCCACCTTTTTTCCTGCAAGGAACCCAAGGCAGCTTACATCATCTTCTGCCTCCTCTCCATTTGATCCTCACAACAACCCTGGGAGGTAGGTAGTTAGGCTGAGAGTCTGTGACTGGCCCAAAGTCACTCAGTGAGCTTCATGGCCAAGTGTGGGGACTAGAACGCAGATCTCCCGAGTCTCGGTCCAACCCTTTAACCACGGCACCACGCTCTATGTGCTGCTTTGATTTACTTTAATCAATAATATACTTGTTTTTACAAGTATAATACATTGTTTAGATTATGATTACAGCATTGTAAAATGCTATTAGCAACCATGGTAGGGCTGGAGAATGGTGTGGTACAAATACATTGGAAGTCCAGGAATTCCCAGGCATCGGTATCCTTTTACAAGTACTTCTTCTATGTGCTTACAGAAGGCACCAGGATTAGCCAGGGTAGTTTCACATCACAACCGATCTTCCTTCTCAGGGAGAGTGACAGAATGATCAGACCGCTGCTCACGCACAGGTACTGTGTGCCTAGCTTGAGGGCTCCCCTTGCTGATATCACATTTCCTTGTCTGGAATGGGTCCTTCTTCCAAGCCTGAACCTGAGTAATGTATTTGGTGCCCTCCTGTGGTTAGTAATTTTCCTTCTCCCCCCCCCCCAAGTCGAACCTGCAACAAAATACTGCAGCATGGAGTGCTCCTGTCCTGTTCAAGGTTCCAGTGAGGCACACCCTTTCCCAGGATACTCCATTACATCCCCTCCCCCACATTTCCAGCTCCCCCCTCAAAGAGTCAGCAATTATGTGGCCATTAAGTGCCCCCTTTTTAGTTCCCCCTCTACAAAAGCAGTGTGGGCAACTTGTGGCCCTCCAGGGTGTTTTAGCCTACAACTCCCAACAGCCCTAGCCATGATAAACCATAGTGAGGGATGATGGGAGTTGTAGGTACAATTTATTTTTTTTTGAGAATCTCGTGTTGCCTAAACTATGATGGATAGTTTAGGGAAGTTACAAGGTAGGCAACATGGCAGACATGTCTTTGTCCTCCAACCCTTCACCATCCCTTCTTGCCCACATGTATCTGCCACCTAATCCTCCCTATTATAGACATGTGTGAATCATCAAAACTTGAGCTCACCAAAGTTCTCCAAATTCCATCTTGAAGCTCATTCCGATGTGAGCCCGTATCAGATTGCGAGCTTTGTTTTTTGTTTTTGTTTTTCTTTTCACATGAAAATCCGTGCAAATTTTGGTGTGTATTTTTCCAAATGTACTCACCAATTGTGTGCATCTCTGAAACAGACGCATTCTTCCACCGTTGATTAAAGCGTATTTGTACGCACTTTTCAAAAGTACGTTCCCCCCCCCCATGCACAGTTTTCCAACGTACGTGTGCTGTTGAACACATTCTTTTGGGGTCCGTGAAGCTTTGAGCTTGGAAATGTACGGACTTCGACCACAGATTGCATCCAAGTCCGCGTTCAGTCTCGAAGGTGCGAACTGGGTAAATCTTGATCAAAAACAAACTGAAATGAATTTCTCACACATTCCTGCTCGCTAATCACAGAGGCCTGGCGGCTGAAAGAAATGAGCAGGGTAGGTAATGAGATGCCAGAAGTGGAGGGAAGGTTGTCATATAAGCTGTTCAGGCCAGAACTGGGAGCCTCCAAGTCTGTGTGCAGCTGCCTCCGTGTGGCGAGCTATCAGAACTGCAGCTTGGAGCATCAAGTAAGCTGCTCTTAGGATACTCTTTTAGGAGTCTCTGTGTTGTTGCTGACAGGGAGACATTACTTCTAGGAATGGGGGAGAAATTCGGTTTCCGTTTCAACGTGAACTTACTAAATTTCACACTTTTGAACCAGGATGCAAACTGAAACTCCGTGATATATATATATTTTTTAAAAAAATTCGCACTTCTCCGAATTTTGTAGCGGAGTTTGTGAATCATAGTTTCATAGATCATAGAGCTGGAAGGAGCCTACAAGGCTATCGAGTCCAACCCCCTGCTGAATGCAGGAAACTAGAGGAGGGGTCTCCCATCCAAGTAATAACCATAGGATTGCTCTCTTAAGAGTGGAAAATGGGAATGGAGAGAAACTGATACTGAAAGATTTGTCCATCTCTACTTTGTACGAAGATGGGGAGAGCAAATCCTGATGCCACTGATAACTTGGCAGTGTGCACTTGTCATTCCACTATCATAGCGATTGGAACTGATTGCCCCCTCCACTTTGTATTATGGGAATGTCTATTGTGAGATATGGGGGGGGGACCCCACTGTTTGAAAAGCAATACATTTTTTTAAAAAGTGTTATAGTATAGAATACCCTCCTTCTCTTCATTGCAAGGGATTCCAGAGCAATGCCTATTAAGGATCACACTTTGCTTCACTGGTGACCCTAATATTGTTGCGTCCGAGGGCCGGCCCTACCATTTGACAGAGCGAGGCCACCACCTCAGGCGGCAGATTTGGGACAGCGGCGGCATTCCTCCCAGGCTGTTCCTCCTGACCCCTGGGCATTCTACTTTCTTGGAGCTCACAGCTGTGTGCGCCACATGGCCTGTTCTGCACCCCCTAAACTAGTCTGCTGCCCGCAGGTGGTGGTAGGTATGACCCCATTGCTAGTGTTGTGTTGACATAAGATATAACTGTGATCCCTGTCAGATTCTATACATAGAATGGAAGAGGGGGCACCACCCTGTCCTTTGCCTCAGGCAGCAAAATGTCTTCAGCAGGCCACAAAAGGAGGATGGGATGCGGAAAGATGGCAAAGTCATCCTGTGGTCACGTCACTGAACCCTCTTCAAAGCTTCTGAGAACTGGTCAGCAGTGACGCCGTACATGGTCAGCTTGCTTTGGAACAGTGGGACTTATGTAACTGTTTTGCAGCACCCACACATTGAGCTGACATGCCACCGTCTCCAGTGATGTGGGGTGGAAAATTTCATGTGCTATATATTTTTCAGCGGCTATATTTTTCCATGGAAAGGTTTCCATTCTCAGAAAAGCATTGTTTCATAAAATTAATTAGTAACATCATGAACGAGTGCAACACAAGTCAGATTGAACAACTGGAATTGATGCCATGGGTGCTTCCAGATGAGGATTTATTATTGTGCAATCCCGCTGCTGGTTACAAAGGATTTTATGAGGGTGGGGGATTTCCAGCTGACCTCATCTTCAATTTGCACCTCTTCTGTGTTTTCCCACCACTTCTCCCCCCCCCATTTCATAACCAGAAAAAAAAAATAAGGAAGAAAAGACAGAATGGTTGCACAATGTCTTTTGATTGTTAGTGACAGGAGACCTCCATCTGGGAGAACCTGATATCAGTCAAGCCTATAAGTAAAACTAAATTTAACTCCTTTTCAGATGACTATCCCTAGGAAGCACATTCTTATGTGCACAGATCTTTAGGCATGCCAAAATTAGTATGCTAACAGTTTACAGTGCTATTATTATTATTATTATTATTATTATTATTATTATTATTGGGACCGCAATACCTGACAGAACGCCTCTCCCAACCACAATCTACCTGGACACTACACTCAACATCTGGGGCCTTCCTCTGACTGCCACCCCTGAGGGAGGCTCGGAAGGCAGCAACAAGGGGGAGAGCCTTTTCTGTGGTAGCCCCCCAACTGTGGAACAGGCTCCCCACTGAGGCCCGCCTGGCACCAATTTTACTATCCTTTCAGTGCCAGGTTGAGACTGCCCTCTATGCTGAAGCATTTACTAGCTCCAAATAGTACACGGGGTGGTGGTTATGTCACCTTTTTTAACCAGTCTGCTTTTTATAATCTTGTCTTAGCTATTTAAGTAATTTCATAATTGTTTTTAAAATGTCTAGTGATTTTTTTTGAAGTTTTTATTGTTTGTATTTTTATACTGTATTTAGGTGCCGTAGGATTGCTCCTTAAATCTGATATACATGTATATGTATATGTATATGTATATGTATATGTATATGTATATCTATATCTATATCTATATCTATATCTATATCTATATCACATCAATATCTAATCAGATATGGCAGTTCAAATCCTTTTTGTTGTCGGAAAAACTTAGGAAATATTGTATACACCATGCAATATTAAGATGGTGCACTTAAAAAAAAAGTTCATTAGTAAATATAAGCCAGACATGATAAATAGGATCCCCATCAATTTAGGGCAATGGAAAAGTAGTGAATTTCAAGAGGCCATTTGTGCAGAACAATATTAAAAGAGGCCAACCTGTGTATTTATTGGGCTACACAAGCAGGAGGCAAGTTCTCTCTACATCCGAGAAGTGATTTTGCATGCAGTTCAACCATTGACCACTGGATGGCACACCAACACTAATAGAAACAGGAACAGATTCTCAGCTAGTACAGCTGTGATCTCATTGGACCAAAGGCCTTGAGCCTGATGCACCTCTTGAACTCAAGTTGCACTCACTGAGAATCTAGGTTGAATCTATTGACTCAGAGTGGTCAACATTCATGACCATGCTTTGCCTCTGGCAAACCTTATGGGATCGTTCAGGGTGCTGGTGTTAACCTATAAAGTCTTCAGTGGCTTGGGACTGCGTTACCTGATGAAGCACCTCTCCTGACCTGAATCTACCCAGATACTACGATCAATATCTGAGGCCTTCCTCTGAGTACCATCTCCGAGGAAGGCTTGGAGGGTGGCAACAAAGGAGAGGGCCTTCTCAGTGATGGCCCCCTGATTGTGGAACAGAGTAAATAATACCAATAAGTTGGAGTAGGGCTGATGAGGGGATGTAGCCTGGGGACAGTCCAGAGGTAGGGATTGAGAGGCCTGGAGGTCCACATTGGACCCACAGACTGGAGGTTCTCCACCCCTAGTCTAGAATGCCACTGGAAACTGGCATGATCTCCGTAGTGGCATGGTGGTACATTTTCAGGCAGCTGTGTTGATCCATATCAACAAACCAGTTCCAGCAGTATTCATCTTCATCAGGAGCAGGTCTATTGTAATTAGCTTTTGTAAAGCTCATCATGGTCCTCAATCATCCGAATCGAAACCAAGCCACCTCAAAAATACTTCGCATTGCAACAGGGAACAATATATTGTTACTGGCAAAATCCATATTCTCCCAGCTACCGTGAGGATTGCTGCTAAGCTGAGAGGAAACAGGGAATTCTGAGCAGCATGGCGATGGCGAATGACACATCGGTGTCCCTGCTGATCCAAAGTGCCAGTCCTACATCCCTGTGAGCCCACTGGCCCCACTACAGCACTGCATGAGCTGCATAGAGCCAGTGTGGAGAGCCAGTGTGGTGTAGTGGTGAGAGTGTTGGACTGGGACTCGGGATATCCGGGTTCAAATCCGCACTTGGCCATGAAACTCACTGGGTGACTCTGGGCCAGTCACTGACTCTCAGCCTAACCTACCTCACAGGGTTGTTGTGAGGATAAGATGGAGAGGAGGAGGAGGATTATGTAAGCCGCCTCGGGTTCCTTGCAGGAAAAAAGGCGAGGTATAAATATAACAAATAAATAAAATAAATAAAATAAATAACTAGAGGCCATATAGAAAGCGTTCGCCCTCTGCACTGCAATCGCACCAATCTAACATCTGATGGGGTGAGTCTGTCAATCTCATGTGCTATCCAGTGCTTTGGCTTGTTTTGAAACTCCATCTCTGACTCTGAATCTGTTGTTTCAGGTGTTTCTTTGTGCCATGTGTTGTACGTTGCCTTGAGGCTTTTCCTACCACCCTGCTCTTGCCTTATTCATCTCTTCCTGGCTGAGAATGGATGTGATGATTTTGTCTAAGAACAAAATGTTTGTTTATGTTTGTTTATTTATTTATTTAAAATGGTGGTCAGGTTTTTATTTATTTATTTAATTATATTTATATCCCACCTTTTTTCCCTGCAAGGAACCCAAGGCGGCTTACATAATCCTCCTCCTCTTCTCCATCTTATCCTCACAACAACCCTGTGAGGTAGGTTAGGCTGAGAGTCAGTGACAGGCCCAAAGTCACCCAGTGAGCTTCATGGCCGAGCGCGGACTAGTAGAACCCAGATCTGATAGAACCCTACCCTACCCAGTTGACGTTGAGTCCAAGGAAAAGAATCCAGTTGGCTTTGATTGATGTCGAGATCAATCCACCCACTGGCGGCACAGAAACAGTGATGCCCGACTGCTTTGGGTTGCCAGGAGGAAGAGGAGGCTAACCTGCACCCATCACCACCGCCATGACCCAACCGGTAATGTTGCTTGTGCATCTCCTATAGTGGTGCAGAAACAGCGATGTTGGCCACTACTGGCCGGGTGGGCCACTAGTGCAGTTCAGCAGTGGCAGGGCTGTGCATCCATGATATAGAAGCTTGGGTTTCTGTCCTGCAATATTGTTGATTTTTAGGTGGTCTTTATTTCATCCTGCTTTTAATGGGTTTTAACTGTACTCCAGCTGTGCTGGCTATGTTTGTTTATAGCAGCCTTCCTCAACCTGATGCCCTCCAGAACTGCGAGCATTGAACTGCGACTCCCATAATTCCCAGCCAGCATTGGCCAAGGGGTCCAACACACCTGGAGAACCCCAAGTTGGAGAAGGCTGGTTTATAAGGCTTTAACTATTCTCAGGTTTTAGTGTAGCAGGGTTGTGTTCTTATTTGTTGTGATGAACCAGCTTGGAGGTCCAAAAGGCAATAGAAAAAAAGAAGCTGGGCGCCTGCTACGGCTAATGGTGAGCCCCAGCCCCTGAGAAACTGGTGGAGACTTTCTCCTCCCCCTGGAGAAATGGTGTGCGCCCCCCCCCATTTCTCTGTAAATAAACAGGACAGAGAATTTCAAAAGAACGTGTTGATCCAGGAAGCTTACCTTCCAAAAATCTTTCTTTAATGGCTGATGACACTGATAAGGAGACCACAATGGTGGTGAAACTTCAGAGAACAAAGGCCAAGTCAGGAGGTGAGCTCTCAGAGGGAAAGGAAGAAATATACCATATGCATCTTAAAATGGTATGTTTCACTGGAAGATTGGGAAGGTCTCTTTGCTACCTTTGAAAAAAAGGATAGGCATATCTGGATGCCTGTTTCGCACAATCTCATTGTTAATTTATTTGTTAATTGAAAGCAAGTTTTCGATCTTCAGCATTCTTCTGCATCCATGAGGTCAGAAACTTTGGCATCCTCTGAAAGAATACTTTCTACAGCTGAGTTCAAAAACTCAACTATCCATTTGTTTCTGGGTGCAATTCAAAGTCATGGTTTTGACCTAGGGCAGCACGATCCAATGTGGCTTTCTGCCCCATAAACCTCCAAACTTGGAGGATTACGGGCATCCTATTGAAGACGAGAGGAGCGCGGAGGCAAGGATGGCCTCCGTGCTTCCCTCGCCCTCCAAAACACTTAGACAGGTGATTTCGGCTGTCTAAATGTTTTACACCATCTTGCAAGGAGGGGATCCGGAGGCACCTCCAGGATTCCTCATAGGATGGTAGTGCCTCACTCCTCCCCTCCCTGCCCCCCAGAAAGCCCCCCCCAGCTCTGGTTCTGAAGTCGGTCTTCCGTCTTTGGAGCCTCAGCTGGTGTGGAAAGAACCACGCTGGCTGCGTGGGTGGAGGGAGGGTGCTATGAAGTTGGAGTCCCAGATCCAACCTCAGAGCACTTTTCTGAGGTCAGAGCTGGGACTCTGACCTTTCCTATGGCCATCTAGACAGCGCCTAGCAGCCATAGGATTGCACCCCAACCCAAATGTATTTATTCATTTAATACACTTATATCTCGCCTTTCTTCCATCATAGAACTCAAGGTGATGTAGATGGGGTTCTCAGGCAGTCTTCCAACCAGGCATTGACCAGATCCAAATCTGCTTAACTTCAGGAAAGTGGGTGCATCATGTATCTTTTTTAGCTGTGTTCCTGGGAGTTCCTCAGAAGCTTGTTATTAGGGGTTCATTTTCTTCCAGAGAAAAATTGCATTAAGGAACAGCTCATGCCAGGTGACCTGGAAGTAGACCAAGAAGAGGCTAGTTCCTCTGCGAGATGGCTGTGGATCATATCCCTGAAACAGGGTGTGTGTGTGTGTGTGTGTGTGTAAAGGGCCCCTTGTGAGCAGAGCCCTCCTCACGACTAGGACTTCTTCCAGAAGCCTCTGATGTTCTGCTTCTGACTCCTCGGTGGGGCTCTGAAAGCTTCAGCTTATAATCCGCAGTTCTCAGCAGGGAGCGTTGCTGGAACATCTTTACACACCAGCTCTGTTCCCCTAGACCAGGGGTCTCCAACCTTAGGTCCCCAGATGTTGCTGGCCTACAGCTCCCAGCATACCCAGCCAGCATGGCTAATGGCAATGGATTCTGGGAGCTGTAGTCCAGCAGCAACATCTGGGGACCAAAGGTTGGAGAGCCCTGCCCTAGACCTTAGACTGCTCTGTGATTTTGTATTTGTACTCATCCTTGTTTGGCGCTGTGCTCTTGGTGTGAACCCTGTTGGCTTGAGGTTGTGGGGGAAGTTGTGCAACTTTGAAAAAGACACAAATTTGCATGCATTTCCCCCATTTTCCCCACATATGATTTGTGCAATTTTCCCATTCATGCAAATCGAGCAGCAATCACAAGTGTTTGCAGAAATCGAAGGAGTAACAAGCATCAAGCTGATGTTCAAAGAATCTGAGTGAATGCGAACATTGCTTGTTCACTCATGTCTAGCCTACGAAAAACTTGGTCTCTCACTTAACATCAAAAAGACCAAAGTGCTTCATCAGCAAGTGCAAGCTAACCCTTTGGTGATGCCATCTATCCAGCTTGGCGGGACAATACTGGAAAATGTCGATCATTTTCTCTATCTTGGCAGCTATCTTTCTGTTACAGCTAACATCGACAGTGAAATCCAGCATCGTCTGAGCTCTGCAAGTGCTGCATTTTCTCGAATGAAACATAGAGTGTTCGAGGATCGGGATATTTGTAAGAAGACCAAAACACTGGTTTATGAAGCCATTGTATTACCAACTTTATTGTATGCCTGCGAAACATGGACTATCTATAAACGTCACTTCCACCTCCTTGAAAGGTTTCATCAACGTTGCCTCCGGAAAATCCTGCGAATTACTTGGGAAGATAGACGAACAAATGTCAGTGTACTGGAAGAAGCAAAGACTACTAGCATTGAAAAAATGATCCTTCAACGCCAACTTCAGTGGACCGGTCATGTTGTTCGAATGCCTGACTGCCGTCTCCCAAAGCAGTTACTTTACTCCCAACTCAAGAATGGAAAGCGGAATATCGGTGGTCAATATAAGAGGTTTAAAGATGTTCATAAGGCTAATCTAAAAAAATGCAATATAAACATCGAAAACTGGGAAGCTCTGGCCCATGAACGATCTAAATGGAGGTTGGCCTTTCACAAAGGTTCCATGGACTTTGAAGAAGCCCGAGTGCAAGGTGAAAGGGAGAAACGTGCTAAGCGAAAAGCACGTCAAATGAATCCTTTACAGGACCATCTTCTATCTGGTAACCTGTGTCCTCACTGTGGGAAGCTGTGTGGATCTCGAATTGGCCTCCACAGTCACTTACGGACCCATCGCTAGAGTCTACACAATCTTCTTTAGAATTTCCTCCTTTTATCCCGGAAGACAATCTTACTCGGTCACGAGTGATCGCCTGATGATGATGATGATGGACTGCCTCTGACTTTCTGTAAGGACCATCTCCAGCCTTGATGCATGAAAATGCACACAGATTTGCATGTGAAAAGAAAAATCAAAGCTTGGAATCTGGTATGGACTACTTGAGTTGGAACAAGCTTCTAGATTAAATTAAGAGAACTTTGGTCAGCTTGAGTTTTGGTGTTGCACACATTCCTACCATAGTCTTTAATTTTAATTTTATAATAATCTTTAATTTTACGGTCATAGACCAAAACCAATTTATACCATAGTCTAAAGCACGAAATTGCACATTTTAAAAACTGCTATTTCAAACTGCTTTTTCTCTGACATTTGTGCAATTTTCAAATGTGGGTGCATGTTCGAGAGGTGGGACTGTTTTGACTCCCACAGTATTGTCTGGAAAACAAAAAGAGAGACGGACAGAATACAGAAGTTGTTTTTCTTAGAATACAGAAGTTGGTCTTCACCGCTCTAACAGATGAGGATCTCATGATGCAACCATAAAAAAAAACTAACCTGGAGAAGCTGGATGAGGCTATTCTTTCTTCCAGCAGCCATGTGTTGCTATTTCAAAGCACCTTCTTCTCAGTGTTATTGTTTTGTTCTTTAAAGAGCGTGAGCACCCCTTCAAAAGCTGCAGAAATGCAATGAATGAATGTTCTATGTGCAGTGGTACTGCAAGAGCAAGAGGTGGTAATGTTTGCCACTGCTTGTGTGCCTATTACACACCCAGATGAATTGGGTGGGTGGGTGGGGGACATTCAGTTGTTTATATATTACCTTTTCCCACAGGTGCTGGGCCAAATGTGACTTGTAAATGACAGGCTGGAAGGATACACCCAGGTGCTTTTTAAATAAGAATAACAGTTTTACGCCCATTGTTGAGTTATTTACACCCAGATGTTGCTTAATGACAGTTGGGGGGAAAACACTCCAGGCTATGTGGTCTTGTGTCTGTTTGTACTCCATTTCTCCCCCAGAACATTTTCTAGAAGGGTAAATACTAAAGATAGAAGAATGTTAATTGGAGAGATTTTCACTTCCAGTTCTTTGACATTTCCTTGAGAAAATTGTCTGTTGTGACACCACTGATGCATATATGAAAGGAGGAGGAGGAGGAGAAAGAGAAAGAATGGCTCTTTTAGTGCATAAACCAGGAAGAAGCTGTCTCCTGGTGCAAGGCCTGGAGGGCAACAGTATGCAGTCTATATGCAGAGAGATAGCTGTCTAAAGGTGTTGTCCTATGCTTGTGTAGACAGAAAAAAGGCCTACAGCTCCCAGCATGCCCCAGCCTAGCTGACCTGGGCATGCTGGGAGCTGAAGGCCTTTTTTTTCTGTCTAAACATGCATAGGATTGTGCCCTGGGTCTGTTGCAGCAGAGCCAACGAAGTCTTGTAATGCCTTAAAGACTAACATATTTATTATTATGGCATAAATGTTTGTGGACAGGAGGTCACTTCATGAGATGCATGGAAATGTTCTCTTCAGTTGTGGTATGCACAGGGAGTCAATAATATACACCAGCCCTTTTGCCTCCCCAGTGGGTGTCCAAGATCTGAACTCAATTAGGACAGCATTTAGGGCAGTTAAGAATGTTTCTTGCTAGATCAGGCCAAGTGTCCATCTAGTCCTGGAGTGGGGAACCTGGGCCCAGATGTTCCTGAACTTCAGATGCCATCAACCCTGCTCCCCCAAGCCATGCATTCATTCCTGCATGAATGCGTGGAATGCATGGCTCAGCTTGTCTGAGTGTGGAAAGCTAAGCAGGGTCAGGCCTGGTTATTACTTGGATGGGAGACCCCTCCTCTAGTTTCCTGCGTTGAGCAGGGGGTGTTGGAGCATTAGCAGAGTGTGTGCGGGTTGGGAGATTTATAGATCCTATCTGTGTGCCAGCAGACCCCTGAAATTCCACACACAGATCTTCCAGATCTCACCTCCCCCCGCGCAGCGTGCAGCGTGTTGTGCCAGTGAACCATCCCAGTCTGCCTTGTTGTCAGACAGCCTCCAGCTTCCCCGTTGCAGATTAATCCATGGAGTCAGGAAACACTCTGTAACACCACAGGTCTAATTCTACCTGTTTATTCACTTAGCAAGTAAAGTTCTACAGAGTATACATTTCCTAGTTACAGTCCATGTGCAGAGTATAAGTGCATAGGAAGCATTACATCCAGTGGAGTAAGTTGAGCTTCACTCTACCTCAGCAAAGACGTTACATTGTTGCAGTAACAAAGTCTAGCAAGAAGAACCAAGAAGAAGTGAGAAAGCAATCCAGCTTCTCTCTAAGATGGCTTCAGACAGAAAACAAGTTAGCACGTCATCAGAACATACAAACCATGTGACTAGCTCATATTGCTCTCACGGTCTAGTTTCTCATGTGAAAACACGAGAATCCAGAAAGACATAACAAACCTGTTTACCTCGCCATTCTGTCCCTTCCATGTGGACAGTGTGCTGCAGCTGGTAATGTGATACATATCACAACAGGGGGTTGGACTCGATGGCCTTGCAGGCCCCTTCCAACTCTATGATCTATGAAACCTTGGGTCCCCAGATGTTGCTGGACTACAGCTCCCAGAATCCCTTGCCATTAGTCATGCTGGCTGGCCGGGTTTGCTGGGAGCTGTAGAACAGCAACATCTGGGAACATACAGGCCTGTGGCTTGCGCTGGCTCCGCTGGTCTGAGCGTGGAAAGCTAAGCAGGGTCGGGCCTGGTTGTCACTTGGATAGGGAGACCCCTCCTTCCTCTAGTTTCCTGCACTGAGCAGGGGGTTGGACTCGATGGCCTTGTAGGCCCCTTCCAACTCCATGATCTATGAAATCTGTGAAGTTGCCCATCCACCACAGTTAGCTGAGGACCTGGACAGCAGGCTGAGTAGGTGTATAGGCCGCATTGTCAGTCTTCCCCATCCCTGGTGAGATGTACTATATTGCTATTTAAATTAGAGCAGTTTTCCTCAACATGGTGTCCTGCAGAGCAGATGTTTTGGCCTACAACTCCCATCATCCCTGACCATTGGCCATGCTGGCTGAGGCTGATGGAAACTGTGGTCCCAAACTTCTGGAGGGCATCCCATCGTGGAAGGCTGAATTAGAGTAATGCGTCTAAATGTGCATCTCCACACGTCAATTAGCATATGCGGTGGAGCGGGTGAGAATTTAATTCGGTTTGGGTTGGTTTTTTTTGGCAATACCAATATTCCTAAATTCTTTCATAAATGGAATGGAAAGAATTTGAGATTTTTTTTTAAAAAATGGGCAAGTTCATCCATCACTTTCACCTACCATTGTTTAGAAGTACACAATTCCCATGTTACTTTTTTTTGGGGGGGGGGAGTCAGATCAGTGCAGAGTTTCTTTGCCCTCCCCAGTTTTAATTGCCATGCAACTCTAAATTCATTCAGGAGATGTTACAGGAGACAGTGCAATTGAGGACAGGATAGTCAGGACTCGGACAGGAGAATATCACCAAGATAAGGCAAAAGCTTCTGAATTCCAGGAACTACCAACGGGACTTGCAACAAAATGTTGCAGTGTATCCCCACCCTGTAATAGGAATACTCCTGTTCTGGCTGGGTGCCAGTTTGCCATATCCTCCTCCAGCTGATTATAAGCTGTTACCAGAGGGGTGCACATAGGGAAGTACGAGAAATTCATTTCAATTTGCAAATGACTTGAAAATGCTCATTCGCAACCCTATCACAGGAACACATGTGTAATGGCAGTCGCGGAAGATGGTGAGGAGTGTAGTGTGTTGCACAGCAGTGCTGCCTCGATGCTCTGTATGATGCTCTGTATACTTTGTATCTTGCTCTGCAGTAGCAAGGCATGGTGTTGCTTTAATTGCTAGCCTGTGAGTTGGCTGCTGGCCAACAGAATGACACTGCAAAAAAGAAGCACAGCTGTAATCATTCAAGTGCACGATCTGCTGCTCACCTAGCTGCCTGCTCTCATGATATATAATCGTGTTGGTGTGAGTAGTGGTGGATGGGTGTGGTGCAGCTCCCGGTGGCGTGCTGAAGTTGGAAGGAGCAGAAGAAGCTGTTTTGTGGTTCCTGAAGGCCAGTGAGCGTGCTCAGTTCTCATTTGGTTGGAGTGTGTTTGCTGTTCTCATTGGGGGTATAGTCCTTTTCTTTGAATTTACAATCTTGTATATTTCTACATACCTGGGCTGTCCCCTAAATATGTAGAAACCGCTCACATTTAATTTTTGGGTGGCCCCATTTCATTCCAAGTGATCAGCACTCAACCACCAGAGCCTGCTATTAGTATACGTGATACCTTTTCTATCTGGAAGAAAAACAGCTGGCCGTGTGTATTTTGAGCAGATAAATCTCAGGGAACCAATGGGTTGCACATCCCCCTCTCCCTGCCTCCATTCTTTCAAAGGTCTCAATCTGAAGCCACCCACAGCTGCTTTCCCTGAGAAATGAGAGCCTTTGGGGGGAAAGGAATGGATGTAGGTGACTTGGTAGAAACCACATCACCCCCTTCCTTTCCTCCTCCTCTTCTTCTTTTCTTTCATCCGATTCAGTTCCTGAAGGTGACTAATATTTCTTCTGAACAAATGGGTGACCTCATCAGGCACTCATCAGGCTAGTCAGCAAGATTAATTAATTAATTAAAAGAAAGCTGTCCCTTGCAATGTTTCGCAACAGAGTGCTTTGTAACAGCACAAATTCACATCCATCTCTTCCCTTGCCTTTGTGTTCTGCTTGACTTCACAGATCCCGTGATGCATGAAAAACTCTGAATGTCTTAGAGTGCTCTCTCTTTCTTTCTCTCTGTATTTGTGTGTATCTAACTCCTCATTTTCTGAGCATGTTAGGAAACCTCTGATAGTGAGAGGTAAACTCCTCCACTCTTTCCACAAAAACCCATACAGAACTGAAAGCACTGCTTTCAGCAAACTAGCCAGACTTTGTTTGGACAAAAGAAGTGGGGAGCTGCCATATGCACACTGGTGATGTATGTTGCCCTCTGGAGTTAATTGGAAGCAGTGGCAGATGACGGAGACACCCCTCCTTTCCAACGCTTTAGGGGTAAGGCAGGAATGCCCCCTTCTGCTTGATCACCTGCAGCAGCTGGAAGCAGGAGGGATGTGTGAACCAGCAAAATTCAGACTCAAAGTTTTCCAGATTCCACCTCGAAGGTCATTCCAACTCATGTCTGTATCGGATTACGACCTCCCCCCCCCCCGTTTTCTTTTAATCTTTTCACATGGAAATTGGTGCATCTCTTTGGCACATTTCCCAAATGTTCGCCTCAGTGGTGTGAATCTTTGGAATATGCACATTTTTACTCCCCTTGATTAAAGCGTATTTGTGCACATTTTTTCAAGCGTGCACATTTTTTCATGCACATTTTTCAAATGTATGTGTTTTTCGAACACATTTTTTTTTTTTTTTGTGCTGCTGCAAATCACATCACAAGTTTGGAAATGTTCAGACCAGGTAAATTCTGAAATGAGAATCGAATTCTGAAAATCAGACTGAAATTAATTTCTTATACCTCCCTAGTCTAGGAAGAGGGCCTTTTCTGTGGTGGCCCCTGTACTGCGGAACTCTCTCCTGAGTGACCTCCACCATGCCCCCTCTCTGCTGAGCTTCTGCCGCTCACTAAAAACTTGGCTGTTCAGGTAGGAATATGGGGTGGGCTAAGATTTTAAAATTTTATACTGTTTTAAATGTATTTTATCCTGTTTTTATCTTATGTACATCACCCAGGGTGATAAATAAATAAATGTAAATAATAATAATAATAATAATAATAATAATAATAATAATAATAATAGCCAGCCATTCCAACAACTGAACCTCCTTGGCAGCTGCCACTGTAGGTATCCCTTCATTTTAAAAACAGATGAAAAATGAACCTAATAAACTCCTTTAATTTTAGTTATAGAATCGAATGGGCACCACCAGCACACCAGATGAATTCAAAATGAAAATTGATTTTCATTTCTCATGTGTTTCAATTGGAGCCCTGCTGGAACAGCATGTAGAAAAGTTACAGGAAGGGGGGAGGTGAGAGATCAGTTAGCCCCTTCTCTGATCAGCTCCCCCCACCCCAGCTGATATTAAAACACAAAACAAAAACTGACTGGACACACATAATGTAAAGCATACACTTGGTATGCTTGAGAAATCTGATCTTCAGAGTTTCTTATACAAAATGACCCAAACTGCACCTCTGAGATGCATGGGTGCATTGGAACTGAGCTATCTACTGCGTTTCACACTTCTCTGAATGTTGCGATGTTGTCCTCAGCCGTTTAAACGTATCAAAATGCACATTAAAATATAGTTTGGGAGAAATATGTACATTTAAATACATATTGATATATGTATTTTGAGAGGATTTCTTTATTTAAAAATCTGGTTAATGCAGACACAGAAGGGAATTATTATAGGTGAACACATACAAAATGATAAATTAGAAAATAGACATACCGTAACTGTCCAACCCAAGCATGCAGGGTTGGCCCTACCATAAGGCAGAGTGAGGCAACCACTTCAGGCAGCGAGTGACAGTGGTAGCCCTCCAGGCATTCCTCCTAAGCCGCCTGGCTATTCCCCTCTCTTGGAGGACAGGTGTGTGCTACACAGCTAGTCCTACCCCCCCTGTTGAGGACACCATCCCATTAGTGTTGAAGTAAGATTCAACTGCGAGTCTAGACAGTTTCTGTACATGGAATGGAGGGAGGCACCATCTTGTCCCTTCCTCAGGTGGCAAAGTGTCTTGGGCTGGCCTTGCAAGCACACACTGAACACTGAACATATTGCTTTGTCCAGCCTTGAGAGGGGCATCTTTAGGGATGCAAAACTAGGGATGTGTGAGGAATCCGATAGGGGGGTGAAAATCTGATGGATTTTCATGATCCCCCCCCCCCCCCCGGATTCCAGTTCACCAGCTCTGCACTGGCGCCGACTCACTATGAAATGAGTCGAGCCAGCTCACGGACTTCCAGCTCTAAGACGAGCCGTGGTTTCCACATTTTTTAAAAATGCTGAGGAAATTTGCGCGAATTGTGTAAAGTTACACAAATTGTGTAAAGTTGTGCAATTTGTGTAACCTTACACAGTTTGTGTAAATTGAGGTATTTTGTATGTTTTATGCAAATAAGCACCCAAAAAGCACATGGATCTAGTGTGTTTTGCACAAAACCAACCAATTTTACACAAATTGGAAATTTTACTCAGAGAAACCAGGCTGGTGGGGGGGACTAGGAGGAGGGCCTTTTCTGTGGCAGCCCCCAATTTATGGAACTCTCTCCCCAGTGACCTCCTCCATGCCCCCTCTTTGATGAGCTTCCGCCGGGCATTAAAAACGTGGCTTTTCAGGCGGGAATATGGGGTGGGTTAGGATTTTTAAGTTTTGTACTGTTTTTAATTGTGTTTTATACTGTGTGTGTGTGTGTGTGTGTGTGTCCCCTTGTGTTTTATTGGACTGTACATCGCTCAGAGTGGCCGGAAGTCTGGCCAGATGGGCGATTTCATAAATATAATAAATAAATAAATAAATTGTGCTAGATCCATGTGCTTTTCAGGTGCTTATTTGCATAAAACATGCAAAATACCCTAATTTATGCAAATTGCATAAAGTTATGTGATTTTTTAAAAAATGAGCAAACTGCAGCCTATCTTAGAGACAGAAGTCTGCGGAGAACCCCTGACTCGGCTCACTTCTGATCACTGGTCGGAAGCAGGCAGGAAGTCTGTTGAGCTCAAATGAGCTGGACTTCATAGGGATGTCGGAGAAATCCGCAATGGATTCAAATGAGTTTGGATTTCTATGAATCCGACCCTGTGGATTCTGCAGTGGACTGACTTTTCCCGAGTCGCACAGATTCTGCAGACTTGCAGACTGATTTTTTAAACTTTCCATAATTTTACTCAAATTTAGTTGTAGAAAAATTAAAAAAAACACCGACTGAAGATGCACATTTCCCCCGACACAGTAAAGCATGAAAATGCATATTTGAGAGGGATTTGAATATTTTGGAAGGATTTGTGCATTTTTGGAAGCACGAATTTGCACAAATGAGTATAAATGATAGATATCCTTTATTGATTAGTCCATTTGACCATATCAAAAGTACAGTGCATATAATAAAATAGAATTTTATAAAATTTAATAAAATCAGATTGGAGTAGGGGTAGGATAAAATGGGTACAGGATCAATAATGATTAGTTAACTAGATGGTTAAAAAGTAAAGGGACAAATGGGCAACTTATAATAAATATAATCCTAATGCCATATAAATTTAGATTAGTTCGTCGCCTTTGCATAGAACTCCAATTTGATCTATGTACTTGTGATCTCAATTGGGTGGCCCTAGCTATAAATTTAGCAGTTCTTAGAGCTACATATGATATGAACTTGTGCCCTCAAGGAAATATCCCAATCGTTTGTGACGATCCCAGAATTTAGTTCTATCAAGAAGCGGAAGTAGGTAGATTGTCCTTGCTGAAGTGTAGAGTTTGCAATTAAATAGGACGTACGCAATATCTTCTTTTTCGCCTGCGCCACAAACACATGTTCTGTCGGGGTATGGCACTTGGTGGTAGCGGCCATGTAAGAGTATAAATGCATTTGCACAAAATCCGATTCTGTCAATGAGCAGACAACAGAACGAACGCTGCCTGAAAATCTGCAAAACACAGATGCAACAGATTTAACAAAGTCTGTACAGCCCTACAATCAAGCTCCCTTCTAATGCTCTTACTCTATGATTCTATCTCTCCTTATTATGATTCCTCCGAATACTTGACTATTGCTCTCCTATGCTGCAGAACAGCAATCACAAAGTCAGTTTATGCTATGGTCTCTGGGTTGTTTTTTTTTTTTAACAACAGGTGTTCATCAGCCAGGACATCCTGTGTACATTATCATTTTGTAGATATTCCTTGGGTGAGTAGCCACTAGCCAGACCAAATGATTCAAGGGCTCAAGGCTCCTGGGACCTAGACTGTGATCACTTGAGAGTGAATAAGCCGCATGAAATAGACTTTCTTCCTGAAACCTCTCCTTTATTTTTTTTGTAACTCACCATCTGCTTTGGTTGTCAAGACTTGCAAACTAAAACCACACTAAGGCAAAAACCGCTGAGTCTGTCTTGTAAAATTTCATCGCTGGCTCAGCTGTCGAAAAGGACTGCAAACAGAAACTGGTTGTAAATGTAAACCCTGAGCCCAATAAATTGTGGAAGGAGTTCTCTTTACTTAAGCTCCAATCCTATGGTCTCTGGACATTGTCCTTGGGCCATAGGATTGTGTGCGGAAATAAAACTGCAGGCGCCCTGGTAATCTCTCTTGCGTCTAATCCCCCTGGATCAGCTGGCTTTTTGTCTACATGGGATTCACCTCCTGCTGACCCCCTTGAATCTTTCGGCCTGATGTTCCCCCCCCCTCTGAAATCTCTTCTCCCCTGTCCATACATCCCTTTTTAAAAATAGAGGTGTCTGTAGGAGACACAGTCCTTTACAGACACACACATACAGAGACTTCAGAGCATATGTAAATTAGCATATGCAAATCTGTGCTTCTTTTTTTTTTTTTTTTACCTGTAGGCCTGAGCCCTAGATGGATCTTTTTGGTATGTAGCTCCGCCCCTGCCAAGGTACATCCAGCCTTGCTGGGAGGCATGGAGTGAAACCTCCTGGTGTCTCTCAGCTCTGTTAATGCTTTCCTTTGTGGCAGTGGCTACTACCAACTTCTTTTTTTTTAGACATAATGACACCCTTCATAATATTTCCCAGTATGCACCATGGGAAGGTCTAAAATGTCCCTCTGAATTGTTATTAATTACACATACTTGACACAGATGAGATTTGCCATGGGGGATTATCCCAACCCATTCTTCTAGAATTAGGACTGTCCTTTTTTGTGAAACTCGGTGCTCTTCTAATGCTGGCAATGATTAATTTTTTTTTATAAAAAACAACAGTTTGTGACAGCAGTATCAAAGGTTTTATGTTACTATGGTTTATACAGTAGGTAAGGCTGTGGAAAGCACATCAGGTAAGGTGCATGTGGAGCAGATTGGACATTCTTTGATGGAAGAAGGAATTACTATTTATTTTGCTACAAAATTTGGTTTCAATCACCTATTGGGGGTCAAACTAGATCTGACTTGGAAGATTTATGAATAGGATTTCCCACTTTTTAAAAAAAGGGTCAATAGCAATTAGGGACGAGTCAATCTGTGAAGCTCAAACTCATCAAAGCTTTTTATTTTCTACCCCCAAGCTCATTTCAACTTGGTTGCACATTGGACCCAGGGGAGGCTGGTGACTGACTCCTGTGTCAGTGGGGCTCCTTATCCATTGCATCTTTTTTGGTTTGAAACTTATAGGGGCTATCCGCAGTGCTGAACTCCTTCCCCAAAATAGGATCGCCACCAGGGAGCACCATGGACCGCTCCTATAAAGTTCAAACAAAAAGATGCAATGGAGGAGGAGGGCCCACTGACATAGGAGTCACCAGCCCCCCCTGATTGGATTATGAGCCTTTTTAAAAAAACTTTGCAGAAAATAATATGTATTTCCATGCACATTTTCCTAAATGTACACATTATGTGTACACATTTCTAAATGTGCACATTTTGGCCCCATTGTGTGCATTTATAAAGGTGCACATTATTCCCGTCACCCACCCTGGAAATTCATCTCAAGCCTCAGAAATATATGGATTTTGTTAAAGAGATGCATTCTGTTCTGTGCTCAAGTCTTGGGAGGTATTCTCACAGAATCAGGTATTCTCATATAAAACTGTGAACCCAATGAAGTTCTTACCCATACCCAGTTTAGCATCTGTGATCATGGTGAGCAATTTGGATCAGGACATGGAACTGGGGGACAAAGAGATTACCTCTTCCCTTGCCCGATATTCTCAATGCAAATCAGCCCCCAAAAGCTGATGTCTGAGCAGCAGAGCAAAACATACAGGAGGTACCCATATGATAGTTGTACATCCCCTCCCAGCACTGATCACAGCTTCAGCGGCGATTTTCATTAGGAAAAAAGCATGCTTCCCTAGAGACTTGGTCTCTCTTTGGATTGGGCTGCACTAATCAGCTATTAACCATTTTTAAAAGTGGGAGATATTACAGTTTCCCTGCATTGGATCTAGTTTGCCCAAAGCCTCTGTGAATGTTGTCACCATATTCCATACTGAAGATGAAATTGACAAGTTCTTTGACAAATAGGCAATATGGTTCTGCTGGGCTAAATGAAGTAGTGTGTGGAGAGAGAATGAAACTGACAAGGATATTTATAAGAGGGGAATATGCCTCTGCAGGGCTACACAGCAGACAGGCAGACTTGCGATCATGTGCACTTGCGCAAGATTGCCAATAAAAAAATATTTTTAAAAATTATGACACCATTTGTCAAATTTCAAGATCCCCCCCCCAACATTTTGCATAAATTACCTGAGAAAAATGTGCAAAATTTTTGGAATCTGAAAAAAACAAAAAAAACCCAAAACCTGCTATAGTCTGACTCTGCTTATTGGAATGGAAATACTGCAGAATCCCAACTGGCTTAACAGGAATGGCATTCCCAGCATCACACATCCTTAGAAGTGGAAGTCTTGTGCTGCCTTTCCATTGCAGAATCCACTTCCTGAACTGTTAATGCCGGAGCTTCCTCCAAGGAAAAGGGGTCAGGGAGGGTTATCTGAGGATGAGGGTTTGGTGGTTCCAGTCTATGACACAGTGCAACCTGGTCAGGGAAATGGGAGATGAACCAGGTGGTGGGAAGGGAATGAACTAGTCACTTTCTTTCTTTCTCTTCCCCATCAAAGCTTTTCCAAAAAGAATAAAGTGGTGTGCCCCCACCCCCCAAGGGGATCCTTGTCCAGGGCTTCCTCAAACCTGGCACTGCCACTCCTGCCCCACGTCACTGGGCCACACTAGCTCCCCGCTTGTCACTGCTGTGCCTCACTGGCCCTACCCCTCACACTCTGCATGTTAGCTAGATTGGAAGGCCTAACCTACACATGTACAGCTGTATGTGTGAAGTCACTCCTTTCAGACCTTCCAGTTGATGCAGTTGATGCATGAAGATCTGAGGAGTTTGTTTATTTATTTACAGTATTTGTATACCACTCCACATCAAGCAGATTCCAGAGCAGTGAACAATAAAAAGACAAAAACAGATAAAAGAAACAAAAACAATACATTGAAAACATACTAAAATTACATTGGTGGTTGGAGAGCAGAGAAGGCCTCCTGGAACAAGGAGGTCTTCAGTAGGCACTGAAAGCAGCACAATGTTGGAGGCTGCCTGACCTCCAAGGCAGGGAGTTCCCCAGAAATGGAGCCACCACACTGAAGGCCCTTTTCCTGGTGGACTCTAATCAAGCCAAAGGTCCATGAGGAACCACCAGGAGCATGCCATCTGATGACCTCAGTGACCAGGCAGGTTGGTATGGGAGGAGGCGCACTCAGCAGGTAACCCTGGTCCCAAGTTGTTTTGGGCTTTGTACACAAGTACCAGAACCTTAAACATGACCCAGTAGTGGATAGACAGGTAGCCAATGCAGTTCCTTCAGCAAAGTTGCATGATAATATTGGGGACACAGCCGGCAGGCACAGCACCCCTTCCCTTCCTCAGCTCTAGTGTACCTGTGGAGGTTGTTTCTCATCACCATCAATTTATTTATATGCTGCTTTTCCACGGTGAAACAATGCTCAAAGTGGCTTACAACATCAGAAAAGCTTATACAATAAAATGCAGCAAAATTTCCCAATGATTAACTGACAATTACAAATCAGAACAAAATTAAAGTAGTCATGCAAATCAGCTAAAATATCTCACATTAATAAATATACAGTGAGATTAAACAGTCCATTAAGATTACACAGTCATAGAAAAATCTGACAAAAGAGAAATACCCCCCCCCCTAAATAGCAACAATACATCTTATCAAAGCTAAATGTTTCCCTAGCCACAAATGCTTAATGAAACTCCACCCTGATGGTCTCCAGGAGCAGCAGCAGGAACAGCCCTTGTACTGGTCAGTCAGCTGCACCCCGCCCTCCCAAGCCCTTCTGAATAAGGCTATTATATTGTGGTTACAGTATTTGGAAAGTGTGCATTACATAATGAATTGTATTATTTTAAATGTTATTTGTATATTGTATTTGGCTGTACAGGTAGCTTGAGGGTTGTGTTTGATGCCATTTGTCATGCGTGTAAAGAATCACTTTGAACTTTGCTTGGGTTCATTGTTAGAAAAGCCCTGAGGCACCATTTAGTACAAAGAAAAGAAAGACAGCCTGCATACACTTAAAAACTGCACATGAAAAAAATGCATACTTTTGAAAAATGTGCACAGATACACTTTAATCAATGGGAGAAGAATGCATACCTTTCAAAGATGTGTACAATTGAGGCATACATTTGGAAAAATATGCATGTAAAGATGCATGGATTTTCATGCAAAAAGAAAAAAAGAGAGCTTGCATTTTGATACGAACTCAAGTTGGAACATGCTTTGAGATGGAATCTGGAGCACTTCCGTGAGCCTGAGTTTTGCTGATTCGCAGATCCCTACTCCAGAGTGGGTGCAGCCCCCCCCCCAATCCAGACCTTAAAAGTCTCCCTACCGCCCAAACTAGGTTCTGGATTGGGTCCCCTCTATCAAATCTAAAGGAAAAAACAACAACAACATGGCAGCTAGATACAGATTCAAAGTAATGTCTGTTCGGGGTCTCACTGTCAAAGCAGATGCTGTCAATTGGAATCAGTCAAAATAGCTTTGCCGAAAAATCAGGAATATAGAGGAAAGAAGTAGCTGGAAGCTGCAACAAAATCTTGCAATATAGAGTGCTCCTGTTCAGTGTGCCGGTCAGCCAATATCGCCCTCTTTCAAGCTACTCCCTCCCCCAAGAATGATGGCATTCTATGGCCACTCAGCATGCTCAGTCCTCGTTGGACTGTGCATTTTTTTAGTTGGCCCTCTTAAGTTTATTTGTCTATTTTAAAATATATTTCTGCAAACCTTGGAGTTCCCTTGAGCATATCTCCCTCTTGCTTCACAGTAGCCCTTATTTATTTGCTCATTATATTTATATCCCGCCTTCTTTCCTGCAAAGAACTCATGGCGGTTTACATAATCCTCCTCCTCCTCCTCCCATTTTGGCTACATAGCCATTATAACTCAGCACATGTGTTGGCCGTTATCTCTTTAATGTGTGTCTCTTGCTTTGTTTTCAAGCAGTGTGTGTATGTGTGTTTCTGGAAGCCAAATAGCATGTCAACCATCAAGTACAGTCAAATGTTAAATACCTTGGACTGTTACCTGAAAAATATATGAGAGATTGAAATGAATAGGGCATGGTCTTGAAGGCACAGCATGCAACAATCTTGCTGATGCTAAGCAAGCCTGGGTCTGGTCATGGCCATTTGGTGGGAGACCATTTGGGAACCATATGCATGCCATTTTGAGTTCCATGGTAAAAAAAAAAGTGGGATATATAATTGTAATAACTATTACATCATTATCCAGTCAGGAGGGGTTTTGTGGGGCAAACTAGGCCTTTGAGTATGGGCAATGAAGCTCAACTGTGGTAAAGTATTACAACTTCTGTTGGCGTCAAGGGTAGATATGGCTGGGCACCTGCTGAGGGCCCACAGCCCAGTAGGGGCCCACTGACAAGATCACCCTGGATGTGCTCCTCCTCCTCTTCAGCCTTCCAACCCAGAGATAGGGGTTGTACCTCTGTGGGCGGGCTCATCTCACGTCTCCTTTTCTTGGCGAGCAGCCCCCCCCCCGAAGCCCGGATTCTCCCCGGCGTGGAGCGATTCTCCTCCCGCTCTCCACGCTGCTTCGACAGCCACGCTGGCAGTGCAGGGCAGGGTCCCATTGCGTCATTTCCGGCTGGCCAGAAGTGACGCGACAGGACCTTGTGCCGATGCGGCACAGGGTCCCACCGCGTCACTCATGGCAGTTGGGAATTTCATAGTGATTTCATAGATCACAGAGTTGGAAGGAGCCCACAAGGCTATCAAGTCCAACCCCCTGCTCAGTGCAGGAAACTAGAGGAGGGGTCTCCCATCCAAGTAATAACCAGGCCTGACCCTGCTTAGCTTTCCACACTCAGACAAGCTGAGCCAGCATGAGCCAGCGTAAGCCACAGGTCTGTATGATGTGGCGGGAGCCTGCGCAGCACGGCGGCTCGAGCAGCGGAACGAGCGGGCGGGAAGGTAGGCCCACGAATATCAGGGGGCTGCGAGCGGGGCTGATTTCGGCCTCATTCCAGCCCCCCGATATTTGCAGTAACCCACCTCTTGCTCTGGCCCAAGTAACAATATGAAAGAACTCCTGGGTTCAGCCTGAATGGTTTGTGCTTCCTGGGAGGAACCGGGAAGTAGTTAAGGGCAACACCCATCGCTCCTGGCCTGAGCAGAGAGAGGTCATAGCCTGAGAGAGAGAGAGAACTGTAGAAAAGCCTCTTGCTTAAATAAAACCAAAAAGTTTGTTGATTAAACCGTGTCTGATTCTATAAAGGTACAATATCCACCAGCTTTGGAAGAGCTAAGATAGCGGTGGTGGTGAGAAGGAGGAGCAATAGATGCCACCGCCTACTTGCTCGCTGGCTCCCCCTGCCTGTCAAGCAAGCAAGTGGTAGCCATGGTGAGAAAAAGGATGAGGAACAAGAGCAGCTGGTGACCATGGTGGTGGGAAGCTGGACTCACTGAGGGAGAGGGCCCATTGAGGGTGTCTTGCCCATTGAGGGTGTCTTGCCCAAGGGCCCTCCAAAACCTGGAGCCAGCACTGGGGGCTTGTGTACATTTCACAAGGAGCCCAGTGAGTGTGCAGGAGTGTTCCCTCCCCCATTCTTCACTGTTTGAATAAGGCCATTAATGTGGCAAAGCAGACATTCAGCCAACAGGGAAGTCATCTCCATCCGTTATTGTGCTCTGGTTCACCGCATTGGGTGTTGGCCAGCCTTCTCCAGCGATGCAATCTCCGGGCATTTTCAGAGGCTGCATGAAATGACAGGGACAGGGCGGTGTGGGCAGGATGTAAGCAAGCACAATGTTTGGGTATGAATGTCCCAGGGAGAGTGTTCTGGATGATGAGCCAAAGAGCAGGGGGCTCATTTCAAGGAGGTGGTTTCATGGTGCATTTGAGGTGTTTGATTAAGGACAATGAAGATCAACCTTGCTTGCATACATTCTTCCTGACCTGTATATCATTCTTTGCACAAATCTCTGTGTGTGTGTTTTTATTTGTTCTTCGTGATACAATTAGGTAATGTTGGATTCTGGACTTTGTGGTCTTTTAGGGACCCTCCTTTTTTTTAGTTGGCAAAGTGTATTACTTATACATGTACAAGAATTTCACTTTGATTCATTTTTGACCTGAACTTATTCCATTTGCGCCATTGAATGTGAGCATATTTTTCAGGCAAAGCTCGCATATTCCCGAGCTTGCGATTACATTCACAAAATGCATGCTTTAGAAAAATGCACACTTTAAGAATATGCATTTTGGGGGGGGGGATCCACAAATTTTCATGTTTTAGTCAATGGGGGGAAAGTATCCATTAGAGTGCACATTAAAAAAAATTTGCCGTGGCTTTTGATGTTTTGTAATGCCTATAATTTTGATTTTCTGTTAGTTGTTTTCTCAAGGTCAGTGGCTGTTTTAGTTATATTGCATATTTATAGTTTTATATTATGATTTTAACCTTATACAGTGTCTGCATATGTTTTGCATGACAGGCAGCACAGAAATATTTTTAAACAAATAAGAAACAAACAAACACAACAAACAAACCATGCTGGCTTTAAGAGGTTGAAACCAGGACTGTTCCCTTCTGGTCTCTGTGTTTTCATTACTCAGATAGGTGATGTTATTCACATGGTTAGCCCTTGCATGAAGGACTTTTAAAAAACATAAACTGAAGGTGCAAGGGACCCACTCTCAAACCAGACCCTGGTATGGGGTCAGTTAGGGGGGCTTTAACCCTTTCCCCCTGCAGAAGTTCTGATTTGGATCAACCTCCCACCCACACCTGCAATTTGCATTTGGAAAAGTTGCTCCCATTTGAGCCAATGTGTGGGAACTTTAAGATCACAGCAAAAATAGTTTGCCCCCCTTGGCGGGACATGATAAACACTTCACTAATATGCTATCCAAATCCTGTGCACTTGAAATGATACACTTGTATCTCTACCTTTCCCTCCTCCCACTCAAATGTTGGGAGTTATACAAAGTAGAAAAAGGAATCAAACGTAGGAGAGAATACCCAGCTAACTTCTGCTTGAGAGCACTGGGAAACCTAAAGGACCTCTTCCAAATAAATTTAGTCTAGTTTAAATCCATCTGAAATCAAAGGGGCTGAAATTAGTTGCAACTACAAGTCCCATTGATTGCAACTAACTTGAGTCAATCAGGGCCGATGTATATGTTAATCAAAAGCATCCACCAGTCTGGATCTGATAGCACACTAATATTGCATAAGCCTTGGACTGACCCTTCACAGCTACACAAGGCACCAGAAACAAGCAAAGAATGGAAAAAAGTGAATGTCCTCGTCATTCCTGGAATATGGTTTCAAAGATGGTCTCCTGTTACACACATACATCTACTTGGCACGATAAGTCTCCTTTTCCCCCCCTGTTTCTTTGAATTTAGAATTGTATTTTGGCAACAGACCAAGCAAAACAATTATGAAAGTATTATCAAGCTTTCAACCTCAGGGAAGTACATTATTATCACTGCTTCTCTTGCTGGGGATGCAACCTTTTGAGTTGAAAGGCTATTACCGTATATGACAATGATGAGATCACCACCTTCTTTTAATAGTTAATACTTTCTCATACAAACACGCACACAGCACGCCAAAAACGCTGCCAGAAGAAAGCCAGCATCTCAAGACAGACCACCATACAGCACAGTCAGGCAAATGCTGGGGGCCATGCCCAAGCTGACCCCGGCCCTGAGGGGATCCACCACTGACACAGCCCCTTGGAAGGCACAGTTGTAGCTGCCATAGCTGCCAATACAATGTGCCAGAGCCCAGAAGGTCCATTGTGATGCATTGTGGGTAATAAACACAGTGGCTGCTAGGATTTTGTGGGGGCGGACATCTTTCTTCCTTCCCCCCCCCCCCATGATGCTCTGGAACTTGCAGCACAAAGGAAATTGTGGAGGATATAAAATGTGGGCCAGGCTGCCAACACAGTTGCTGCTGTGTGCAACCCCCTTCCCCTTGCCCCTCCCCCAAAAATAATCCCTTAGGAAAGGAGAAATAAGCTGTGCTACAACCCCTGACAATGGCGTGTCCTACCTGTGAGAAACTGTTGGAGAATTTCTCCTTCCCCTAGAGAAATTCGATGGAATTGTGCTCACAATCTCTCTGCCCACAGATAGGGTAGAGAATCTTGAGAGACCATTTGTGCACACCTCTAGCTTACTTCACACAAGTGGACCAAGAATTTCCAGGTTCAAATACACTTGGATTCCCCAAAGTGTTATTAGGCGTAGTATCAGTGTTCAGTGTGTTTGGACACCTAGCAAGGGCCACATGGTGGAGATGTCAGGAGAGGGGGACGCTCAAGTTGTCAGGGCCAATAAGAACTTGAGAGAGTTTATTGCTATGGGGCACCTCTCCCAATGGGAAATGAGAGGTCACTCTAGACAGGGCTGGCCCTACTATTAGGCAATGTGAGGCAGTTGTCTCAGGCTGCAGATGCTGGTAGACAGCAGCAAGGCGTTCAAGGAGAGAGGTGTGTGCTGTGCCCTGCAGCCTGCTTTGCACCTCCTAAATTAGCCTGCTGCCTTCAGGTTCAGTGGAGGACATTGTTCCATCAATAGTGTTGATTCATCTGCTGGTCCAGTCAGCTTTTGTACATGGAATGGGAGGGGGCACCATCTTGTCCTTTGCCTCAGGCACCAAAATATATTGGGCCAGCCCTGAGGCGGTTCATCCTTCATCCTGAGGGTCAAACTCAGTTCTGGAGAAGCTCTCAGGGGCTTCAGTCCTGTGGCGGCGGGGGTGAAGGCAAAAGGGGTGGGGCCAAAATACCGGCGTATTTTAACTTAAAGTTCTTCCTTCTAGTAACTAAGCCTGAGGAGAGGCACCTCAGCCTCTGAGAATGGGGGGAAAGACACTCAAAAGCTGGGAAGCCACCAAATAGTTGGCGGTCAGGGGAAAGGGGGCAGGGACATTTGGGGAGCCTTGGAGGGCCTGAAAGGGACCTCGGGTGGGCCAGATTTGGCCCATGGGACTGATGTTCAACACCCCTGCTCTAGACACCCCAAGAGGAAATGCAATGCAATGAGCTCATGCTCTTTATGGCCCACAAACACCAACTTCCTTGTTTCAAAGAAGGTTATTGTTGCTGGTGAGGCCAAGTGGCATGCAAGCAAGCTGTGTTCCATCTCCTACGGCTGTTGCTGCCTCCTCAGCTTGGCTCCTTTCCCCAGGCTGGATATGGGAAGGAGTGGGGGTGCTCCAGGGGTGGGAAGTGATGGTGGCCCCCACACTCAGCAGCACTGGATCCACAAAAAACTGAGGAGGGAGCAGTAGTGGGAAGGGAGCGAGGCAGTGGAGGAGGCCAGGACCTCCCATGGTCCCCCAATCTAGACCATAAACCACAGAGTTCCCCAACCTAGTGCCCTCCAGATGTTTTAGACTACAACTCCCAGCATTCCTGACTGTTGATCATGTTGACAGGCTGATGGGCACTGAAGTCCCAAAGATCTGGAAGTCAGCAGTATGGGAAAGACTGTCATAGAGCCAGCCCTGAGCTTCACCTTGCAGGTTACTACTCAGAATGTTTACATTGTAGAAGGTAGATGGATTTCACATTCAGGGAACAGCTGAAATTACATCAACTGTATAAAAGAAACTAATCTTTCAAAGATCAAAGGCAGCGTGTTCCTTTGCGGTATGCCCCAAAGACTTGAATACAAGGTAGAGGTGGGTTCTGAGCCCCAACACACAGAACAGCTAATTTGAACCTATAATTTTTTCTGTGCCCACAGGAACCTATTTCACAGGAGGCAAACTCTCTCTCTCTCTCTCTCTCTCTCTCTCTCTCTCTCTCTCTCTCACACACACACACACACACACACACACACACACAGAGCCACCTCAGTGGCCTCCATGAAAGGTGTCCAGCAGTGCACTGATGCCTGTGGGTAGTGGTGGGCAATCCTCCCACCACTCGACTCGCTGGTCCCTTGGCAAGTGCTGCTGCTGCACCTGCTGAGCCGGGCCAAATGCGAACGCTGGCAGAGCCGCTCGCTGGACTTCTGGGTTCCCAGAACCCATGCTCTTATTACAAATTTCCCTTTTTACGAAAGGACATTTTGGGATTATGCTGTTCACAGTTCAGTATTAACTCTCCTGTCTTGGCGTTCAGAGTAATAATATTACATAGCATATTACACACACCAGCATGTTCCGTATAGTAATATACACACATTGGAGGCTGTTCCAGATTTGTCAGTGGACTAACATCAAGAGGATTTTGGTTTTCTTCTCATCTAAGCAGATTCTCTATGTAAACACGGGCAAGAAACACAAAACCCTGTGACCTAGACCAATTATCCTGAGCATTATCTATACGTTATTGCCTATAGCAGGGGTAGGTAACCTTTTTGGGCTGGTGCCTGGTGGGCACATTTGGCAATTTGAGAGGCTGTTGTGGGCACCACCAAAAAATGGCTCCCATGGGAGGCATGGCTAGTTACAAAGGACAAATAAGTTGCCCCAAAGACTTGAATACAAGGTAGAGGTGGGTTCTGAGCCCCAACACACAGAACAGCTAATTTGAACCTATAATTTTTTCTGTGCCCACAGGAACCTATTTCACAGGAGGCAAACTCTCTCTCTCTCTCTCTCTCTCTCTCTCTCTCTCTCTCTCTCACACACACACACACACACACACACACAGCCACCTCAGTGGCCTCCATGAAAGGTGTCCAGCAGTGCACTGATGCCTGTGGGTAGTGGTGGGCAATCCTCCCACCACTCGACTCGCTGGGCCCTTGGCAAGTGATGCTGCTGCACCTGCTGAGCCGGGCCAAATGCGAACGCTGGCAGAGCCGCTCGCTGGACTTCTGGGTTCCCGGAGGAGCGCTTTTTACATAGAAAATGGTGTACGATAAGTTAAAAGTGGACGCGATTTGTGTAACTTTCGTAAATTGTGGCTGTTTTTAACGTATCTTACGCCATTTTCTACGTTAAAAGTGCTCTTCCGGGAACCCGGAAGTCACTTCCCCTGGCTCAGCTTGGGAGAACGTGAGTTGAGCTGGGGAAGCAGGTAGGTCGAGTGGTGCTCGGGGGAGGGAGGGTCGAGCCCGGTGAGTTCGCTGGACTTCCACCCCCAAACGAGATCCGCACACTTCCCTACCTGTGGGTACCATGTTGCCTGTAGTAACTGAAGTTAACAAAAATTTAAAAGCAGATGCCCATTGTTTAAAAAATTATTCAACTTGTTTTTCCAAGAGATTTTTTTAAGTTTATTAAAACATACAAAACAGCAAGAAGAGAGAGAGAAAATATACACACAAAAACACAACATACAACAACACTAAACTAAAATGGACTCCCGATTTTCTCTACAGCAAATATAAGTAACAATAATTTCTCATACTCTATAGTTACAAAGACATTTCACTTTTTGCCCATATTCCAGAATTTCTTCTATTTCAGAAAACCCACAAAAAACATCATGCTTTAATTTCTACAAAAATTATTAAAGATTTCCATTTGGCCTTTAATGTTAATTATTCTCTAAAAGTATCCAAATCCTTACTAAACATTACTAAACAGTTCTATAAAACTTAACATACTATAACCTTCCACCTTTTGCTCAATCACCAATTTTCACAGATACCTATATATTTTAACAATATAATTTCAATTTCTAACTTAATATTGAAATATATGTCTTAGTTTTGTTCTACCAATTACAGCCTCTTCAACTATTGGGATCTCTCTCACCAATCCCTTCCATGTTCAAAACCACTTTAGATCTTCTATTTATAGACCTCTCTCACAGGTCTTTCCGGTATCCTTTTATTTAAGATTTCTCTCACAATTTTCCCCCCAATTATTCTACTATTAGGGTCTCCCTTGCAGAGACCCCTTCCAAAGTCAAAGAACACCTTAATCCCAGTCATCATTATATTTATAGGCTTTCACAGAATAATTTCAATTACATTACAGTTATAAATCTCCATCTGATGCAATAGTCACAAATTTATTATATCTTTCCCTCTAAATTAACCCCCCCTTTTTTGGCACACAGTTTCTCAAAGCTTCTTCAGATCTACAGTTTCATAGATTTCATAGATCATAGAGTTGGAAGGAGCCTACAAGGCTATCGAGTCCAACCCCCTGCTCAGTGCAGGAAACTAGAGGAGGGGTCTTCCAACCAAGTAATAACCAGGCCTGACCCTGCTTAGCTTTCCACGCTCAGACAAGCTGAGCCAGCGTAAGCCACAGGCCTGTTCATAATTAATCCAGTATCCAATAAACAGTCATTTCTGCCAGATCCAATATTCATCCAATGCTTTCCTTCCCCAGCCCTGATCAAAAATCATCCATTGTTTTTGCAACATTAATACACCAAAGGGAGGACAGCTGCACCTGCTGGTCAAGGCAGCAAACACTTTCATCACATTCTTTTCCACTGCATCACAACGAGAATATGGCTGAGAAACCTCTGCACCTTTGGCACTGGAAAGAAGTAGCTGGCGAGATAAATCCCATGTACGGTAATTTCTCCAAACAAACCGACCCAGGCCCATAACTCAGGATAGTTTCCTCTTCCTCAGTCATAAATTTTAAAGTAACTGTCTCATCCTGAGGCATAGAGCCAGTTGATATATTAAAATCCTGTGTGCTGTCCATGTTGTTTGCAGAATTCTCCATAATTTTTTTTTATTCAACTTGTGTGTCACCCTGTAGCGAAGCTCTCAGAGCAATGTACACAAATAAAGCACACACTCAGTAAAATACAATGAAATCCAATAAAAACTAAGAACAGGCACAAAATGATTCATTTTAATTTCTGTAAGAAAATTGTATTTTTTTTCATCTTTTTTTTACTAATATGCCTTTTGTTTTGTTTTGGTGTAATTCACATTTAAAAAAAATAACAATAAAAAAGGAGCAGGCACAACATTTTAAGAAACAACAAATGGAGCCCAAGGCAAAAGGGCTGAACCGGTAGATGACTAAGGTTTTTATTTAAAGACTGTAAATTTAAAGTCTTTAAATAAAAACCTTAATCATTACCGGTTCAGCCCTTTTGCCTTGGCTCCGTTTGTTGTTTCTACTCCTGGGCTTTCCCCCTCCCTGTCTACAACATTTTAAGAGCAGATATCCAATATACTCAGACCTACTATTATGCTCCCGTTTTAATTGTTATGTTGTTTTAGTAGGGGTTGGACCCTGTCAAACATAACTCATACCATTCTACATTGACCAGGTTCACACGATCACCGCAGCTCACCATGGCTTATTGAAACTATGGTGGGGTGCACTGCATGACAGCGGCCATTTTGAATATTCAGCATCTGGTGGGAGTATGCCATGGTTTGTTGTGTCATCTGAACCTGGGTGACAGGGATTTGTTTGAGGGTCAAACAACCCTCAAACAACCCATGGTCTGTTGTAGGGTTATAAATGTGGCAATTCTTTAAGGATTGGCACCGATTTGTGGCAATTAATACTAGGAAATAAAACAGTGGGGATCTCTCTTCTTGAACACCAGGACGATGTTCCCTGCCTGAAACCCATGGCAAGGTAAGTATGTACTGTCTGTAGCTCTGCCATCCTTTGAACACTAAAAGCTGGTCTCACCTCAGGGGTGTGTATCTGTAGGAAGATGAATGAAAAATAGAAACCAAGAGGACTCACTTGGTTTAATCTGTATACATTCCAAAATGAAAGCATCAAAGAACAAACGAGTACCAGTGTGTATGCTTTTCATTACTCCATTACGTGCACTGTGGTCCCAGTGAAACCCACCTCCCACCCCCACCTCCATAATTCAATTCAGACAAAATAGTGACATGACTGGAAGTGACACCATTAGTGTCACATGTAGTTAGGGCCTAAAAGTCTGCTTTCTGAGGATGCTCCAGTTAAGCTAGGCCAGGAGTTATTAGAAAAAGTCCCCTGTGCCCATCCATTGCACCATACAGAAATGAGGAGGCATAGAACCGCATCAAGTTATTTCTGTGGCCTTCGCAGTTCTTTTGTCTTCCTTTGAAATTCTTCATCCCAGCAGGAAACTCCAAATGTGATGTGAAAATTTGTGGCATCTCTCTCTCTTTCTCTCTTGATATAGCTATAGATATCAATATATAGATATGGAAGCTTTTTCACTGTGAGGATTTGGCAGTCCACAAGTTGTCATGGCAGGGCAAAGTTTACACTAGCTAAGCTGGAGCATTTATCAACAAACACCATGAGCATTCAGTAACGAAGGCAGCTTGTCAGGACCTGCCGGGGCCACGACCACCAACTTTCAGTTCTATGTGTAGCTTCCCCATGTGGTGAGCTATCAGAAATGCAGCTTAGAGCATTTTTATTTTTTATTTTTTGGTGGCAACGAAGTGCTCTCAGGCTCCGGACTGGCCCCAGCTACCCAGGCTGGCTGTTGAGCCTTTCTAGACAGGAAGGGGGCGCTATTAGATAAGCCTGCGGGCAGGGACTGTCTTGTTTAATTGATTATATGTAAGCCACTCTGGGAGCCTTTTTGGCTGAGGAACAGCATAAAAATATTTCAAATAAATAAATAAATAAACAAACTGCTTCTTCTTCTTCGGGTTGGGACTTTGCCTGAGCAAGACGGTTTCCTTAGCTGTGGTGTGCTTCCGCATGTTCCTCAGTTATGACTCACTGCTGGCTTGGTCCCCCAGCTCCTAACTCACTCCTGCCTATCATCCAGCCTTGGCACAGTTTCTGCTCCAGGTTTTTGAGGGCCCCTTGGACAAGACAACCTCAATGCCCCTCCTCCCGCAGTGAGTCTACCTTCTCACCGCCATTCTCATAAGCTGCTGCTGCCCCTCTTCCTCTTTCTCATCACTGATTCCACTTGCTTGCTTGACCGGCAGAGAGCCAGGGAGCAAGTAGGTAGTGGCATCTGCTGCTCCTCCTTCTCACCACCACCAACATGGTCTGGGCCAGAGCGAGAGGCAGGTGAACAAGCAGGTTGCAATGGTGAAGGGGAGGAGCAACTCCAGGGGCTCTTGGCAGTAGGCCTCAGCTGGGGAGTGGGTCCTCGGCAGGTGCCGACCCATGTCTGCCTTTGACACAAGCCCTGTAAATATTTCTTCATGTGCTCGGGCGCCAAGCCATTTAGGACTTCAATCACCAGCGTTCAAGCTATGTGCATGATAAGAGTATTCTAAATGGCTGTAGCAGCAGTTGTGACTTGGTGAGGGATAAATTCTTTCCCAAGTACTGTGATGGCATCCACTTATTCAGGTGGAACCTTTTCTGATGCCTTCAGATATAACTGAGGGCGCATTACAAAAGGAGCCTTGTACTCTTTCCGCTTGGGTTGTGACTCAGGTGTGATTGTGGTCAAGACAGAGCACACAGCGTCCCACAGAAACAGCTCTATACTTTCCTTAACCTGAAGTGGCGCTTCCGTCAGGTAGTGCAGCTGGGGAATGGGGCATAGGCGACATGGCCTTCCCAAAGATCTACGCTCCACTGTACTGCTTCTGTGCTGCTCTATGTTATTATTACTGTAATGGAAATTGTTTTTAAAATTGCATTTTAAATGTGATTTTAATATTAATATTTTAAATGTGATTTTAATATTTACATGTAAACCGCTTAGGGATTTATTTATTTTTTTTTTTAAAAAAATGTTTAATGGTATAGAAATATTACAAATAAGTAAATGACATGTCAGGCCTGAAGCCTGAGGCCCTGCCTCATAGAGATGACAGAACTGGACATCCAGGAAATTAATCTCATTAATCCAGATTGTTACTGAAGTGGGCTTGTGTGGGTGTGTATCTATACTGTCCACATCAGCTTGTCTGAGTGTGGAAAGCTAAGCAGGGTCAGGCCTGGTTATTACTTGAATGGGAGACCCCTCCTCTAGTTTCCTGCATTGAGCAGGGGGTTGGACTCAATAGCCTTGTAGGCTCCTTCCAACTGTATAATCTATGAAATCTATAAAAATCTATACTGGTTGCAACACAGTCTATACGAAGTATCATACTTCGAATGAACTTATCCTCCACTCTGCACATATCTGCTGTCTGTTCTGTTGCCAGCATGGCATAAGGCTGCCCCCTTTGTTCGTGTTTTATATCAAGTGTGCAGAAGTGAGATGGCCAGATAAAAATGCTCAGTATGTACTTTAAGTGGGTTGGGAAGCAACATGAACCTATCAAAGAGAGGACACTTTGACAGGCTGTTTGGGTAAAAAATATCTCTGCTTCATCCTTTGTGGGAATTGGACAAGAAACGGCTTTACCTGACTCTCTGCCACCAAATTCATGCCTTTCAGTAGAGAGTGGAAATAACTAGGAAGCAGGGCAGAAGAGGGGAAAGAGGGTGCGCATGCACACACTTATAAGGCTAATGAGAGCAGGCTTCCTTGGGAACGGCCATGGCTCAGCGGTAGAGTACCTGCCTTGCATGCAGAAGGTCCCAGGTTTGATCCCCGGCATCTCCAGGTAGGGCTGGAAAAACTCCTGCCTGGAACCCTGGAGAGCCATGGCTGCCAGTCAGTGTCAACAATACTCAGCTAGATGGACCAAGGGTTTGACTCGGTAAAAGGCAGCATCCTATGTTCCCAAGGTGGATGTGGGGAAAGCCAAAACGTTCACTCTATTTTCTGAAGTGGAAGCCAGCATTAGCTCCTTCGGTGTTGCCAGTTCAGGTCATTTTCCCAGCACATTGTTACATGTAGCAAAAAGAAGTTGCAAAGTTGGGATTTACGGCAAAGCTGAAAGAACTGGCCATGTAACCTCAAAAAAAGAAAAAGGAAAAAAAAAGAGTGGGGTGGAGAGGCCAATGGTATATCTCTTCAAGATCTCACACAGAAAAAAAAAACCCCTCTTGTCTATTTTTAACTAGAGATGTTTCTAAAATTCTTCACGTCCATGTTTTGCCCTAGATTCAAGTATTCAAGTAGAGGTTGTCACTGACCCAGCCTCCAGTTGATGAAGCAGAACTGGAATCTTCAGAAGAGTGGAAATTCCGGATCTTGTGAATCCCCCGCCCCCACCCCCAGAATCAGCAGCAACACAGCTGTAAAGAGGACAATCTTGGGTCTCACTGAAGGAGAGGAGATGCCTCCAGACATATACCTCCTTGCAGATTTCCCACCTGACAAATGATGGGAACAGATGATGGCAACACTGAAGAAACACCTGACCACCATTAGAGAACATTGGGTTTGTCCTTGTCAAGAAAAATGGTGAATAAATTATAAAAAAAATGAGTGCACACCAGGACTGGTGCAAGGCAGTTTGGCGCCCTAGGCCAAGTCAGGTATTTAGTGCCCCCCCGCATGCGGGGGGGGGGGCGGGCTCCGGAGCAAAGCAACCTGAAATGCCTGCTCGCCCAGCGCCCCCCCCTGGCCCCGCCACTGGGGCCAGCAGCCCTCTGCGGGCCTGGAGCAGCGGCAACAGCAGCATCTCGGCCAGCAGCAGCACGCTCAGCGGGGCCCATGCAGGATGCCCGGCCAGGTGCTGGGCCATGCTATCCCCGCTTGGGTTTCCCCGCTTGGGCATCCCCGCGGGAGGCGCTGGGGAGGAAGGGACGGAGCCTCCGCCTTCCTCCCCGCCCCGCTGTCGGCTGTGCCTGCCCGGGGACAGAGGCTTAGATGGCGAGCGCCAGGCCTGGTGGAGCATCTGCTGTGGCAGCCTCGCGGGAGAGCAGGCGGGGCGGCGAGCCGGAGGAGAAGCGGGCGGAGGCGCCCTGGCTCATGATGGCGGGCGGAGGCGCCCCCCTGCCAAGGAAAGTTGAGCGCGACACCGAGCCTGCCTGCAATCCCCCCGCACTGACCTGGTGTGACTGGTGCCTTTGTTGCCCATGGCCGGTGGTGTCTCCGCAGCTGCCCCGCCCGGCTGCCTCGCCGACAGATCCGGGCTCCGCGAGCGGCTGGCGGGCAGCGCGTCGCCCAGCAGTCCCGGTGGCGGCGAGGGTTGGCCGGCAGGAGCGGAGTGCGCCCCCTTCAGCCACGCGCCCTAGGCAGCTGCCTAGTTGGCCTAGTGGTAGCGCCGGCCCTGGTGCACACACACACGCACTAAATAGGCAGGGGATGAGGGGTGTGTGAAGCTGTCCTAGGGGAGCAGGTATTTAGGGTCATCCTCTGCTCTGTTCCATGTTCCACAATTCCTTATATCATATGCATCCATGACTACTGGATGGTTATATGCTAGAGATTCATGATATGGATTTCCCAGTTTCTTTTCTCTTGGCACATTTGTACAAACTGTCCCTCTGGCACATTTGTACAAACTGAGAGCAAAGCAGAGCTTCGAGATGCAAGGTTCAGCTGGGGTTGCAGTTCAAAATGCAGAGTATTTGGAGGAAGAGCTTTGATGCACACACTATACAGCCCCTTTTGCAATGCGGGCACAAGATGCAATGCGGGTACAAGTGCAATGACTATCAAGATATGAAGCAATAGACGGCTGAGGACTATTGACATGAGTGGTTTGCAAAATTGGCTAATCTGCATAGTATGCCTTGCATCAACTGTGTTGTGGGCTCCAATGAGAACAACTGACTCAACAAAAATGACAATGCATCATTATTATTTATTGTCATTATGGAAGAATGTCAGAAAGTATAATGAGAAATGTATTAATGCTGTGCTGAAAATGAGCAAGGGATTAAAGAAGGAAGACCCCTTTTAGTATCTCATAATTTCAACAAGCCATCAAATGGGGAACAGGACATATATGTACAAGATTATGAAATGTAGGGGTTTCATCAACGACTGAGCAATCCATTGGAGGCAGAGGTAAGAGAATCCGTGGTGGCGTAAGCACTGCCAAATCCAAAGCCATGCTGGGCTCATGCTGGCCAGGGCAGAAGATATGGGAGGGCAGCTTTGTTCTTTTTCATGTTACTTTTTATTTGTTGTGGCTAATCTGTTTTATTTTCATTCCTGTTCTTTCCAGTGAGAAGAAAAATACTCTAGGATTGGAGGAGTTTCCCCCTCCCCTTGTCAGGGGCATGTTGGGGAACTGGAGGGATTTGGATCCAATGTATGGATCCATCATCCATGGCCTCCCCAATCAGCCTCGGACATTCCCCATCACACACCTTTTCAGCCTCTACTGCCATTAGAGCCCCAATCTGTAGGGGCGAAGGCTTTCTGCTACCCAAAAGAAGAAGCTTTTGATGGTGGACCTCCTCCATCTTCTGTAGACCTTCTATTCTGCCTGCAGAAAGGGAGTTCCATTCCATGATATCTTATGGCCCCTGGGGAATGCTCCCTGGGAGAACATTTCTCTCTTTCTCCTTCTAAGTTGGGGCATACAGAAGAAATTATTTCTTCACGTAATGCATACCAGAAGATTTGGGGATGATGGCCACTTGCTTACCAGATTTATATAAATTAAAACACACACATACACACAACAACAACTAGACAAATTCAGTCTATTAATGGATATTGAGCTTCAAGCAAAATGAAGCTTTTCTTTTGGAATTGGAGGCAAAGGATCTAACACTATGACCAGCATCCTTTATAAGCTCTGGTTGACCGTGATAGGAGGAAAGTATTAACCCTCCCTTGGCTTACCTTTGTGCATCTTTTCCCGCCAGTTCGTGGTCCTGGAGGTGGTCAGGCTCAGGCTCCCTACCCCTGGGTTCCTCGTTCTCTTCTCCCCCCCCCCCCCAATGATATCCAACTGGGACCTGAGCAGTGAATTTGAATGTGCCATTTTGGCTCAGCAATAATTATTTTTTTCTATTGTGTTCTAATTCTTATAACAAATACAATTATTAAGACAATTATCAATGTCTGGTGCTTTATCTTTATTGAAGCATGGTTAAATAAAGTACCGAGGCCTGCTGTTATCTGGAGGTTTTTCCTTTCTGCAGAATTATGTATTCAGTATAGGAAATGCTTCTGGTCCTGTAAAGTCGACATAGATGTATCACATTCTAAAGCCCCCTTCAAGCATTCTCTTCCCCCCCATGTGTTCACCATTTGTGTAATGGCCCTACCTCTTCCCACCCATCTCCATCACCAGCTTCATTGCTGTCCATCTTGGGGGGGGGGCAGATGTTCTGAAGCAGGAAGCCATTTCTATCTGAGTGGGCTTCCTGCCCGAAGCAGAATCCTGGAAGATCAGGGTTTTAAATTGTGCTGGGAACCTATTCATGTAGAAAGGGCTCCCTGCTGCTGCAGAGGTTCCGCCTCCAACATGTGTTGGGCTTCAGGAATGGCAACAACGGAGCCATGCAGGAAGGAGCATAGCCAATGGGCTCATCCTGACTCTCTCCTTGCATGATGGGAATTGCACTGTTGTGGTGGTGGAGAATGCCTGAATAGGGCTTAAATGTTTGCCGAAAGTGAGGATGCAGGTAGGGATGAATGGATTGGTTAAATCCGTTCCATCTGTGTTTTGTGGATTGTCTTTTGTTCTGTTGTCTGCTCTTTTAGGGATGTACAAGAATTTTGTTCCACTTTCACAAGTGCACATTAGTACAAGTTTATAGGGATGTCGGAGAAATGAGTTTGAATTTCTAAGCATCTGACCCACAGATTCTGCAGCGGACCAGTTTTTCCCAAATCGCATGGATTCCATGGACTTGCAGACCATTTTTTTTTAAAAAAAAAATTCACATAATTTTACTCAAATTTAATCATAGAAAAATACGTAAAAAGAACAACAACCAGTGATCAAAAATGCACGTTTTCCCCATAGGCTAAAGTGTGAAAATACACATTTTTCAGGGATTTGTGTATTTTGGGGGGATTTGCGCATTTGTGTGAAGTTGCAAACTCTGAATTTGCACAAATGTGTACGAATGCATTTGTGCAAAATCTGATTCTATCAATGAGCGGATGACAGAATGGAAGGCACCTGGCAATCCATGAAACACAGACAGAATGGATTTTACAGCATCCATACATCCCTAGTGTTAATGCACATTAGTGCAAGTGTGAATTTGCACAAATCCCCACCAAAAGTAAACAAAACAAAACAAAACACCTGTATGCAATTCCACAGAATCTGCATGACTTGGAAAAAGCTGCTCTGTTGAATCTTAATGTCAGATTCATAGAAATACAAACTTATCTGAATCTGTTGCAGATTTCTCTGAGATCCCTAAATGCAGGGAACCCTCCTGAGAAATATAGTTTTATTGGTGCAGAAATTTGGTGGGAGGGGTTGCAGCCCACAAAGAGGTTTGCATGGAGTTGAAATCCCCCCCCCCACGAGCCCTTAAAGTTGTCCACCCTGGTTAAGGAAATATCTGGCAGCATCCTAAGAATGTTTGGAACCCCTCTGAAAGATTTCTTTAGTCTTCTAAAAGATCATCTGGGCTTCTCACAAAATTCTTCAGAACTTTTGCCTAAGAAGGTCCTGAATTTGAGGTTTGCTCTAGGTGACATATTAGTGGCCACTCAAGGATGATATGAAATCTTCTCTCATCCTGCTAGCTATGACCACAAGTTTTCCAAGATATATTATTTAGCAAACAAAACGGCAAAGCAAAGTGAGCAAACAGTAAGATACAACCCCAAAAGGAATAGATTAATTATGTGTACCTGTTCTGATTGATGGATCATTTTATATGGTCAGGCCATATGACAACACAACCAGGAACATTAGTCAAGAACTGAGATAGGAACCAATGCAGAAATTCTCACAGGGAGGGAAATTCAAATTCTAAGATGCGTTGGTAGATTGCAAAAGCAAATATTGTTCGCGAGCTGTCAAAGGCTTCTCCGTTTCAGCTGTGCTAATATCTTCTTTTATGTAAGAGAGCGCTATCTAAACAACATTCCACTGAATCAAAGATCCTCGTTGCAACATGTTCTTTTTGTGTTTTCCACATCTACTCCTTTAAAAATAAATTTAAAAAAATCAGCACACCAAACTGTCTTTCAAGGTTTTTTTTTGTCCTTTATTTATTTAGCTTCTGAAAGTACAGTTTGCTGTTGTTTCACATTAGAAGAAATAATTACGAGGTCAGCATCGGCACTACAGCAGTAATGCCTGTACTGATTCAAATGCATAGATAACCCCTGAGTTATCTATGCATCTTTCCCATGAAAGTTCACATTAAGGCAATATTTTTGGGAACATAATGTTGCCCCCAGAAGTTGACTTAGGGTACACTACACTGCTATGAATGTTTAGACAGACTTGTTTCTGTCTAAACATGCATAGGATTGTACCCTTAATAATAGAATTGGAAGAAACTAGGGGTCATCTCAAGATCTAGCTTCTTGAATCTGTAGTAAAGCGCAAAAAACAAGCAACCCCCCCCCCCAACAGCCCAACCAAATGAGCTGTAAACTAAAAGGGGAGCGAGCCGAAACAAACTGCAAAGTGACGAGCTCAAAAACAACTGGTTCTCCCATCCCTACAGGGGGAACTCTAAGCTTCAACAGTTAAGAAACCCTCCTTGAGCTGATTGTACAGAGTGGGCAATAGTGTGGCCAGATGCAAAAGAGCACAGGGCTACTGCACCTTTAATAATTTTGTATAGAAGAGGGAATGTCATCATCAGGCGTAGCTATGAAAGGTGCAAAAGCCCTGCCATCTTTTCCATCTTGCTATATTCCTTGACCTTCTGAATCAGGTGTGCTCACCACCAGTCTGAGCAACAAAAGTGCTTGCCTTTTCAAGCAGCTACAGAAACACAGGTATGGGTGAGAAATTTGCCTCCTAAGGTTTTTTTTTGGGGGGGGGGATTTATCCAGTTTTCACCTCCTGAGCCTTCTGTTGTGCCAAGACAGAGTTGCAGTCTGAAATGTGCATTTTGGGGGAGCTTTCTGATGCAGCTCATCTCGGGGCTGGGGGCAATAAGCACGAAATGACACATATTAGGGAAATGTGTGTAAAAAATGTGTCTGCTAGAGAAAAGTGCATTGCATTTCAGTGATGCAAAGTACTTGGGAAAATATCTACATCTAAAAATGCACACAAAATGCATAAATTAATATGAACGTTACAAAAAATGCGCACATAGAAAGGACAGATTTCCTTGTGGATTTTTTTATTTTTTTTTTAAGTCGCAAGTGTACAAGGAAATGGGATGGAACAAGTTGAAAAAACCTCCAAAAAATGGCAAACCTGGCAAGACTGAGATGAACAGATCTGTCTATCCCTACAGGAAAAGTTCCTAAATCTGTCATTTTTTTCTCTATACAGGGCTGAATCCAGATGGAGTCCTGCTTACATTAATACCAACTGAAATGAATGGGGCAAGTTCGTTATGACTTAGGTCCCATTGATTTCAATGAGTCTACTCTATGCACAACTAAGTCTGGATCCAACCCATAATCCCTTTATATTATTGATTGTCTACGTGCAGTTTTCATTGATGTTCTTTGGTTGTTTTTGGTGGAGGAACCATGAGCTGCAATATAGTCAATGTACTAACTAACCAGCTAGTTTACTCATTTTACTCCTCATGTGGATTATGGCATGAATAATACAAGGTTGCACAATAGAAACAGGAGACAGGCCCTGCCCTCTGGATTACAAGCTAAAAGGCAAAAAAACACACAAAGGAAAGGGGTGTAGTGTAGAAGGAAAAGGTAAAAGGTGAACATCGGTTTAGAACAAAGAAGTGAGCTGTTAATATGCATTTATATTCAGTGTTGGGTTAAGAGTCCTTTTTATTACTTGGATGGGAGACCCCTCCTCTAGTTTCCTGCACTGAGCAGGGGGTTGGACTCGATAGCCTTGTAGGCTCCTTCCAACTCTATGATCTATGAAACTATGAAACAATTAATCACGAGCTGCAAAGAAGGCTAACACAGTCTTAGGCTGCATTAAGAGAACTAACTAGTTAGCTAGCTAGCTAGCTAACAAAAGCATTGCCCTTCATAGAACTGTGGCTGCCAGATATGGTAATTCTTTGGAGAGCACAGGGAAATGTGAATAATGTGTCGGGGGGGGGGAACTGTTCATGTAGATAGATTGACACAGATGTGTCTATGACAACATTCTTTTTTTCTGTACTTCTTCTGTTACCAGAAATCCGTTAAGGAGAAGATATAGCTGTCACATCCTTCCTGGAAGAGGACACCTTACTGTGTCTGTGCAGCTTCTTTACCACCCTCCCTTGGTGCTCTCCAGGGCAGTGTATGATGTCCAGTATAACAGGGGGGCACCAGAAGGTGCGTCTCCTCTCTCCCAGGGAAAGCATCACAGCCAGGCCCCAGCCAGGAGCAAGAGAAGGAGAAGCAGCACAGCGCTTGCTTCCTCCCTCCCCATTAGAAAGAGCTCTGCTCTGACTGCTGGTTGTCCTAAAGTGAGGGGAAGTGTTGGATGGGTCTGGGAGGGCATCTAGACCAACTCCTTGCAGGATGCTGGGAATCTAGAACCAAAGCATCCCCAAGAGACAGCTGTCCATCCTCTGCCTGAAGACCTCCAGTGAGGGACAGCAGCTGGGTAATTGTTTCCATTCTGAAATGGCTTTCACTGATAAAGATTCATCCAAAATCTACCCCTATCATTTAAGCCCATTAGATTTAGAACCGAGCTTTTGGGCAGCAGCAGACACCTTCCTCTTCTTCATGACAGTCCTTCAGGATTTGAAGAGTGTTGTGGTGCCCTTACCCAACAGTTTACTTTTCTCCAGGCAGGACTTGTTTTCCATTTCTCTGACCATCTTCTTTGCCCTTCTCTCAACCTGTTCCAATTTTTCTACATCCTTCTTAATGTGCAGCGCCTAAAATGGGACAGAGTCCATCTGCACATTCCAGAATCTTAGGGATGTACAGATTTTGTTAAATCCATTCTTCTACCTGTGTTTTGCAGATTGTCAGGTGTCTTTCCTTCCGTCATCTGCTCATTGATGGAAATCAGCATGCCCCAGAATGGTACACTGGCTGGAGGATTCTGAGAAAATAAAATGATGGCTCTTAGAAGGCAGCCACCCACCAAAATCAGTCTACTTGGTTCCATTTTTACTTTGTTTTGAAACAAATGCAGAGCCCTGGAGGATAGCTTCTGTTTGAGGAACAAGAATTCCAAAATCTGGGTGAAAAATCAGATGGTGATAATGTTGGAATCATCCCTACTGGTTAGACAGGTAGATAGTGTGCTGAAGGAAATCTAATAGGCAGGAAAAGCTCACTCCAGCCTCTTTTGAATGCACTAATGGGGAAAAGGTTCCACAGTTCTCATGCCTACTGATCTGCCTTCCTGGGCTTGAAAAGAGGAAGGGCTTGTGTAGATTCCATAGAGAAAATATGATGGCACTTCTGCCTATTAGTATCGCAGAATTAGTATCCTTGATTTCCATAGGAATTTTCTGGGGGTGAAGACATGGAAAAGAAGCATATTGTGTGATGCCTGAGCAAATGTATGCTAGCAATCATTAGGGCCACCATTTAGAACTGAGCTGAAATTTCACAGAAGACATTTTTTCTTAGAAAATGTCTGAGATGTTTCTCCCCCCCCCAAACAAAGATGGCTGCTTTGCATTTTTTTTCTCCAAATGTTTCCCATCATTTCTTTTTGTGGTAGTCACCATCCCCCGCACACACATAAGGTCCAGGGGCACTGTGGAAGATGCAAAAAGATGCCTGTGGCTTACACTGGCTCAGCTTGTCTGAGTGTGGAAAGCTAAGCAGGGTCAAGCCTGGTTATTACTTGGATGGGCAACCCCTCCTCTAGTTTCCTGCATTGAGCAGGGGGTTGGACTCGATGGCCTTGTAGGCTCCTTCCAACTCTATGGTCTATGATATAAATTAGCATGTGCCTTGTAGGCACCTTCCAACTCTATGATCTATGAAATCTATGAAAACAGCCACCAACCACAGTTGTTGCTACTTGCAGCGGCAGCAAAGAAAGAAATAAGTTGTGCTACCGGCACTGCTAATGGTGAGCTCCACTCCAAAGCAACAGCTGGAGAATCTTTTCCCTTCCTGGAAAAAATAGGTGAAATTTCCCTCTCCACTCCCATTTTCTCTACCCACAAATAGGGTGGGATAATTTCAAGAGGCCATTTGCACACAGCTCTAACATTAGAAATGTATGAACAGACCAAATTTCCATCTAGTCTAGCATTTCACTTCCCACATCAACCAACCAGTCAGATGCCTCTGGGACCTCACAGGCAGGACCTGAGGACTTGTTGCATTCCCAGGTGGTACTGTGTGGTACTGTGCCTCTGAACATGGAGGTTTCTCTTTGTTGTCATCCTTAATGCCTGTTGATAGGCCTAGCATCCTTTCTCATAATCCTATTTTAAAGAGCCATCTAAAGTAATTACCATCACTAATGTTGCAGGAATGGACTCTAGAAGACTTAATGATGCACTTTCTTTTGCAGTCTATCTTTTTTTTTTTTTTAAAAAATACACCTTTAGGTGTGCATAAAGCAGAACCTCATGCATGGGGGCCAAATCTAGCCTTCTAATATGGCTCTTGGGAGTTCCCCAGGCGGCCATTCTTAACAGAAAACGAGTTACATCTTTTGAGGCACTCTGTGTGTATGTGTCATAGTTCATATGAATTGCTATCTCACTGTACATATCTTAAGAAAATATGCATTATCACTTAGGGTTTGAATAAAATATTGTACACAAGTACAAGCTACCCTGTCATAATTGTGCAGCTCTGAATTAGGTATTCTTTTTCACAATAGCATACTTCTGACATTTTGTGTAGAATAATACTTCCTCTGGGGCGGTCATTCTGGTATGAAATCAATCAAAGAATATTTCCAACTGAAAGCAAATTGCTTAAGATTTGGTGAACTTGTTCTGCTTATTAAAAAAATAAGTTGCAGGGCCTATTGTTTTCAGAAAACTGAGGTTTAAAATATGTACTTTTAAAAAGGTACTCACCAGTATGCTTGGGGAAAACATGTTCATTTTATTTTCAAATAAATATACAGAAGTTTGACCTTGAATAATGACAAAAAACTCCGTTTGTTTTAAATAACATTTAACATCCCTGGAAACATGTACTTGATTTCAAAATTGGACTCTTACTAGCATAGTTATTTTGATTTACGGTACTTAGATGTGGGCTTGAAAAACCATTATTGTGCATAGATGAGATTTTCCATTTTACTTTTATATATGCTGATCAGTTTTGATGCAGTTCAAATATTACTTGCTAACATTTTGTTAACAAGTCCTAAATTTAAGGAGCTTTTCATAACAGTAGTTTCTAGTCTTGAAGTTGCTGCTTGACACTCTTTGTCTGTTAGTGTATAGAAGCGCCCTGTTGGGCAACAAGGATCAGCTTTTGTCAAAACATCTGAAGATGGTATCCATAGGACATCTTGTTTATCTGGATAGATAAATGATTTTGCTGGTCCAGCTGGATGAAGAAAGCTCACTAACACTTCTGCTCTCTGATCATCTGTTTGTAAAACACAACCTAACCACCAACAAATCCTCGTATTCCTTGCAATTCCAGTTCTCCTTCTTTAATAGTCACTGTCTCTTTTCTGGATTCGCATTGAAATGAATATCTTTTAGTAGCAACAGTGTGTTTTGTTAATGGAATTACAGCGTGAATTTTCTGTGTCCCAGGAATTGTCTTGAATTCTCGAAGCAACATTTCAGAAGCTTTTCTTCCAGTTCATAATCTTTACTTGTGGTGTATTGAAATGCAACCTGTGTGATGTTCTCCTTTGCCCAATCAAAGAGCTGACGAGGGGTCATTATTTGTTTTTCATACGGATGCTGCAAACTTGCTCGAGCAGCTAACCTTTTCACAGTGCCACCCAAACCATCACAAGGCCCTTTTCCATGCGATTTGGCAAAGAAGTGCCATTCTGCATCGATACCGAAATCTGACTTATGCTTACTTAAGTTGTTGAAGTTTTTACCGTTTTTATACTGTGCTGCTGCACCATCAAGGAAATAATAGATCTTAGTTATGCTACCTGTAGAAATGGTGTGCAGGAATTCAACAATTTGAAAAGTCATGAACACATTGCAGCAGAAGTGGGGTCAGCACTTGTTACGGCTTCAGGCTTGCCTTTTTCTTTCTTATCAGAATCTGTGAATAAAGCTTGATTTAATGTAGACATCCAAAGAGATATATCTCTGTGAAGGTTTGAGGCCTACCCATGCCTGAAGGCCCCGGAAGCTCTGGAAGGGAGGGGGCAGGCTTAAGTTTAATTTCCCTCCAAAAAATTCTGTTTTAAGTGTGTATAAGGGGGTGAAGTTATTGTAGGGAGGTACTGTGCATGTATAAGAACATTCACATCTTCTGAACTGTTCGGAACCCCGTTCTGGAAATCGGTACATATACTCAAGGTAAACATGGGTTATCTGAGGAAAAAAATCAGCAAAAAAAAAAACATTTTTGGGTTTTTTGGAATTCAAGGTCAAATTAAAAAAAAACTATGACCTTGAATATTTTATTTCACATGCATGCTTCATGTTACATATAATATAAAAGGGTAGTTTGAGAGCTTTCATATGACACCATGATTTACTTTCTAGGTCAATTCTGAAGAAAGTTATGATACTTTTTGTGTAGTCACAAATGCTGAAAAATCGTGTTTTGGGCATTTTTTGAGCACACTGTACTTTTGAACTGTGAGGTATAATGACCTATAATTTGGTGTATGTTCATTTCTCATGCTGGTCTACCAGTATGCCAGTTTTTTTTTTAAAAAAAAATCGCAGATGGTGAGGTAATTTTTTCATTTTTTTTTGGTTGATTTTACATGGAATGACCCAAAGGCCTGTTTCAAAATGTCACATAAGTTCACAAAACCAGATCTCCTTGGTTAGATTAGTGGGCCTTCATTCTTGGGCTTTGCACATTACAATGAGGAATCACGATGGTGGATGTAGAAGGAGAACTTTTTATAACCTCTTGTTCTGCTTTTGACATGAGCTGTGACCGGCCAGATGGGCGATTAAAAAATATAATAAATAAATAAATAAATAAATAAATGGGAAACTTTGATATCTCCCTTGTGAATGGATGCATGGGATCTAAATGTGGATCCGTCACATGCATCGCCCAGCAGGGGAGTTGTATAAGATTCTTTGAGTGCACTTGATGCCAGAACTGGGAAAAGAGGATGCACATATGACTTCCACTTATGATGCAAGGGTTGTTGTTGTTTTGGTAACATGGAAAGCTACCCTGTCCTCAAGTCCCTACATAACTGAAGAACCCCAGCAATGAACTCTGTCACCTGGGATAACATGGCCATTTGTATAATCCTGCCAAGATGGAAGGAGATATTTCCCAAGCACCAGATGCCACGTAGGGATGTGTGAATCAGCAAGACTTGGCTTGAGCTCATTCCAACTGGAGTCCATATCAGATTGCAAGCTTTGTTTTCTTTGTTTGTTTTTGCATGAAAATCCATGTGTATTTTTGTACATATTTTCCCAAACACATCAATTGTGCATATCTTTGAGACATATGCATTGTTCTCCCATTGATTAAAGTGTATCCGTGTACATTTTCCGAATCAAATTGCAAGCTCAGAAATAATAATAATAATAATAATAATAATAATAATAATAATAATAATAGATATCCCACCTTTTCCCCAGTACTGGGACTCAAGGCAGCTTTACATTAAAACTAGTACAATTAAGACATATAAGGAGAAATATACAAAAGGTAAAAATATAATTAAATCAGCTATAATATTAAAATTATATAAAATATCAAAGTTAAAACAGCAATAGCAATATAAACAGTGCAATCCATTGCATTCTCACAGGTCCAGATTATTCCCAAAGGCCTGCCAGAACAAAAAAGTTTTTGCCTGCCTCCGGTCCGGAAACATACCAAGGAGGGTGCCATTCTAGCCTCCCTGGGAAGGGAATTCCAGAGCGTTGGGGCAGCCACTGAGAAGGCCCTCTGCCGAGTTCCTGCCAGGAAATGTATGGACTTTGACTGGAGATTGCATCTGAGTCTGTGTTCAGTCCAGAAGGTACAAACAGGGTAAATCCTGATTTAAAAAATGAACTGAAATGGATTTCTCATTTATCCCTAGATATGTGATGAAACATTTATGTACCAGACACTCATCTTGTACCTTAAAGTTGTCTTATACCAAGACAGTTGCTTCATCAAGCACTGAGACTGAGAAGGCCCTGTCTCTTATAGCCAGCAGCCCTGCTGTTGGGGCTGTTTGCAGGGATGGGGACTCCGACTCGGGGACTCGACTCGTGAGTCGGACTGAGTCCCCCCTCTGACTCGACTCGGACTCGAGTCCCAATATTTTTCATGGGACTCGAGACTCGACTCGGGACTCGAGACCAAGGACTCTTCAACATCCCTGGGCTGTGCCAGAAGGAGTGGAGAGGAGTGCGATCGCCGGCGAAGAGTGAGGGTGAAATTGTGATGAGACCTCACCGTTCCAGAATGGGGGGCAAACATTTAGAAAAAATCATGTTCCTCAAATGCAACATGGATAGGTTTCAGGAAGTACAGCAAGTTTATTTTTAAAAATCATTTTCCTAAAATGCAACCTTTCAGACATTTTGGGTTTGGCTGCCTCTGCCTACCTGTTTGGGGTTCCCTGCCTCCTCTGCCTGCCTGGTCTCTTCTTAACCAGTTCCACAGTTTGAATTGTCCAAGACAAAGGCCTCTGCCTGCCTGCTTTGGGGTTCCCTGCCTCCTCTGCCTGCCTGGTTATTTTGGGTTTGTCTGCCTGGTCTGTTCTTGTCAAAATCAGTGGCAGGGTTTTGAAATAAAAAGGCACACTTGTACCTAGAATTTATTTAAGCCACACATCTGAAGTAGCCTTATTTTGTTGGGGAAAAACCCCATTGATTTTAATAGAGACTCGTGGAGTCAGCTTTGGGAATGACTCGGGACTCGGGAGTCACCATTTTGGACCAAGGACTCGGACTCGAGACTCGGATCCAAGGACTTGTGACTCAACTCGTGACTCAAAACCAAGGACTCTTCAACATCCCTGGCTGTTTGTTTCTCCCTCTCTCCTTTCCAATGCAGATGCAGACACTGATTTTTTTTTAACTATTAGCTTTATTATGGTAATGTAAACCAGCAAGGCTGGCTTTAAAGTATAAATTAGTGGCACTGAACTTTCTCCAGATCCATGTTTGTTGTGAGCTACAACTCTGAAAACATACACTGCCTCAGTCATCAGGTTTTGAATTGTCACTTGCATTTCCCCAGGATGACTTGTGTTTTCAACACGCTCCCTGTTTATAGCTTCCTTGGTGTAAAACACTGAGTAGGTAAGAGATTGTCTCCATGATGTGGATCAGATGCAGGTGTCCTCCAGGTCAGCTTGATGAAGCGGGTAGAGAGACAAGGGGAGCCACAACATCTCAAGGGGCAGAAGGCAAGGGTCCAGTTGTTGCTGCTGCATGGTCAAGTATTATCAGCTGGGCTCCAGCCTGTATGTTTCCCACATCATTATCTGCAATACACTAATAAAATCCTTCATCTGATTTCACCAGACCCAAAACCTGGAGGTTATGCTCATTTACAATTTTAAGTAGTCACTAGGGATCACCACATCTCCATTCTTTACCCACTTCACGGTTGGAGTTGGCTTCCCAGTCCCATCACATTCAATATTTATTTATTTATTTGTTTATTATATTTATACCCCGCCTTTCTTCCTGCAAGGAACCCAAGGCGGCTTACATAATCCTCCTCCACCTCTCCATTTTATCCTCACAACAACCCTGTGAGGATTGTTAGGCTGTTAGGCTGAGAGTCAGGGACTGGCCCAAAGTCACCCAGTGAGTTTCATGGCCGAGCGGGGACTAGAACCCGGATCTCCAGGGTCCCAGTCCAACAGTCTCCATGGATTCATGAGCATAGATATTAGAAGGCTGCTTCAGAAACTCAGGAGGACCCTGTATAGTAAGATCAGCTTGTGCTTCAATTGTTTCATTTCCCTTATCTGCAATGCAAGTATATGTTCCAGTATCATCTTCTGTGATGTCCTTTATCTTCAGAGTCCCCCCCCCCCAGCCAGCAATAACATTTTTTTTAGAGCTTTCTGTAACAAGCTCTTCTTCATTTCTTGTCCATCTAATAACAGGAAGGGGAATGCCTGCAGCAACACATGGCAAAACTGCACTCTGTCCAGTAACTTTGGTAAGTATAAATGAAGCATATTGCAGTGATCAATAACAAAATAAACAAGCTTAGTTAGAATGTTAGATAAATCAATGCATTAAGGAAATGCGGCCTAATGGAAAGAAGTTGATCTCAGTCTGAGAGGGCCCCTCCTCCCTTCCAAACTCAAGTTATCAATACGCCTCTTTTAAGGTGGTTCTTGTTGCTTGAGCGCCAACCATTTAGGATGCCTTACACTCCTTGGTTGATCTTCCCTTTTCAACTGATGTGATGCCTCACTCTGGGATCATCCGTGTCCATTCCTCCCACCTCGTCAGGTGTGCTTTGGCTTCTCACAGTATTTGAGGCTAACTGACCAGGGATGTTGAAGAGTCCTTGGTCTTGAGTCACGAGTCGAGTCACGAGTCTTTGGACCCGAGTCTCGAGTCCGAGTCCTTGGTCCAAAATGGTGACTCACGAGTCCCGAGTCACTCCCAAAGCTGACTCCATGAGTCCCTATTAAAATCAATGGGGTTTCCCCCCAACAAAATAAGGCTACTTCAGATGTGTGGCTTAAATAAATTCTAGGCACAAGTGTGCCTTTTTATTTCAAAACTCTGCAACTGATTTTGGCAAGAACAGACCAGGCAGACAAACCCAAAATAACCAGGCAGGCAGAGGAGGCAGGGAACCCCCACAAAGCAGGCAGGCAGAGGCGTTTGTCTTGGACAATTCAAACTGTGGAACTGGTTAAGAAGAGACCAGGCAGGCAGAGGAGGTAGGGAACTCCAAACAGGCAGACAGGCAGTGCCCTTTGTCTTGGACAATTCAACTGTTGAACTGGTCAAGAAGAGACCAGGCAGGCAGAGGAGGCAGGGAATCCCAAACAGGCAGGCAGAGGCAGCCAAACCCAAAATGTCTGACCCTAACCCTAACCCCCCACAACAACACATCAATCAAAATCAATCTCAACACATCATTGGGGCTGCGCTCCTAGTAGCTGTCCATAGTGGCCGAGCAGCGGCGCGCCTTGCTTCCATGCGCTCTTCACCGGTGACCGCGCTCCTCTCCACTCCTTCTGGCACAGCCCAGGGATGTTGACGAGTCCTTGGTCCCAAGTCGAGTCTCGAGTCCCATTAAAAATTTTGGGACTCGAGTCAGACTCGAGTCAGAGGGGGGCCTCAGTCTGACTCACGACACGAGTTGAGTCCTCGAGTCCGAGTCCCCATCCCTGTAACTGACTCACTTTCACCCCCCTGCTCAAGTGTAGTTCAACTGTCCTTGGCATTTCAGCTGTGAGTTCCATCACATCTTCCTCATCTGAATCAGAATCCATTCCCATATCTCTTGAAGGCTCTTTTGCAGCAGTAATGAGCCCAATCCTTACACCTGCCACATTTGGTCAGGGGCACCTGGCGGAGGGTCTCAGATGATGACTTTAAGGTCCAGGTAGCTAAGTATGGAAGGAGATGCTACTTCAGATTACCTGGCCCCAAGCTATTCAGGGCTTTAAAGGTTAAAACCAGCACTTTGAGTCGGGCCTGGAAATGGTCTGGCTGGCAGCCCGTGCTGATGGGAAAGTAGAGGCGTAATGTTATATTGCCCAGTCCCTGTTAACAATCTAGCTAGTCTAGTTTTGGATTAGCTGAAGTTTCAAGATCATTTGCATTCTTATTTTCTAGTCTGCTTTTAGGGCAAGCCCTCACAAGGTTGCTTGCAATAAAAAATGTTAAAAACAGAACCATTGAACAAAGCATAACAAAAACAACACCAGATTAAATAAAAACACATCTAGGGGCAAGCAATTAGACCAGTAAAATATTTGCTGGAATAACAAAAAAAGTCCTTAGGCACAGCCTTAAGGTCAGAAGAGAGGGGGCCAAGCAGAATTCTCAGGGGAGGGAACTCCACAACTGTAGGGCCAACATGGAAAATACTCTCCCGGCTAACTCCCAGCCCTGCTCAACCTGATTGACCTTAGTGGTGGCCAGAGATTAGGCCTTTGGGACCAATCATAAGGTTCTGGCAGGTTCATACAAGTACAATATGGACACCTGTCCTTTTTCTCCACCATGACTAGGGTGACCACTTGGCATGCATTGTCAAAACAGAGGACAAAAGAGCATGCCTCCTTGCATAAATGTTACATAAGCTAATTTATATGCATAGATGCAAATTCAGAAATAATTAGTATAATTTAAATAGAAATATACAGTACATAGTGAGAAAGACTGTGACCAGGTGACTTGTGTGCCTTGCTCCATTTGCTGTCTAGGTGCTGCTAATGAGCAGTTTCAAGGCCCAGCTCTTCCTTCTGATGGTTCACTGTCTTTAAACTGAACAGACTGGACCACCCTTCAAATGGAGGAGGCATTCAAAATAGAGGACAAGCCTGTGTAAAAGAGAACACCTTGATGGAAATTGTAATATTGCCTGCTTAAATCAATGAGGTAATGTAACCACTAGTTAGAGTGGGAGGAAAGGATTAAGTGAACAATCCCCAGGGTGCATGTTTTGTAACCCCTCCTCCCTACTTCCTGCCTCTCTGTGGCCAGCTCTCTCTCTCTCTCTCTCTCTCTCTCTCTCTCTCTCTCTCTCCCCAACCTGATGGACACTTGATCTGAGCTGTGTCCAGCCAGTGATCTCCAATGAATCAGACTCTTAACACCAAAGACTCTAATCTGCCTATATGCATCCTGCATATATGAATAAATGGACTGTAAGTAAAACTAATAAATGTCTTTATTACTTCTAAACCTTGTATGGACAATCCGTTCCTTTAAAGAGCCATTTACCAGGGTTTAGCAACCCACGTGGTGATAACCATTTTCAACACCCAGGCTGTGCATAAGGGGGAAAACTGCTTCGTCCCAACCAGTATAGGACCGACTCCTTTCCATATCCTCCAACACACCTGACCATCCTAAGCATGACTGATAACAGTTTTGCACAGTGCTGTGCCAAAAATTTCTCCCACATTTTCCCCCCACCAGTCTCATTCAATTTGATAGAAAAGAAATTGCTTTCGAAAAGAAATTCAAAAGGAGAAGGACATTTTGGAGAAATTCTCATGGGTTGGGTTTGGGTTTCTTGTGCTTTCCTCACTTAAGGTTTTTTTTGTTTGTTTTTTAAGTTGAGAGATCCAATCATGGAACATCTGCATCCCACGTATTTTTGACCTGGATTTTTCCTTATTCTTTGCTAGGGGTTGGCGATCTGCCCTCCACCCTACTCGCAGCGTGCTCAGTGAGCGTTGCCGAAAGCAAACGCCAGCTACGGCACTCGCCGGACTTCTGGGTTCCCAGCTAGACTTGCCTCCAAGGCCGGGTCACGCCCCCGACCCGATTCTCCGTGGGGGCGCCAACCCGACCCGATCTTCTGAGCGGCGCGGAGAGGTTCTCTGCGCCGCTCGATCGGGCGTCTTCTGCCCCATCCATCACTTCCGAGACCGGAAATGACGCGATGGGACCCTGCGCAGGCGCAGAACGTGGCTAGTGGTGGGGGTGAGCCTTGCAGCGGCTGGCTCACGAATTCTTCGAGCTAGTCTATTTTCCTTCTCCCCACTCCACTGACCTGCAATGCGAACCCAATTGAACTGCGAATCAGCAAGATCTTTTGCTCGAGGCTCTAGACAGCTTTTAGCATCTCAATTGGTTACATTCCTTTACATTCCTAGTTACATTCCTTTGTTTGTAACAAAAAGAATTTTGTTACAGATTAGACATAATAATGTGATAATTCTTGTGAGATGCATACCTTTTTTACAGAGGAATTTTTAATAAACTTAGAGCTTGGGTGGTAAAATATAATTTAATATATGATTTCTATATTATATAAACACATAACCTGTGAGTGTCTGCTTCTAACTCTGAATATAAACTCTCTTCAGCAAGAAGTTCTCACACACAAAGGAATGTAGTGATTGAAATGCTAAAACCTAAGTCACAGCAGGTGCTAAGAAGACACAGGTAAAACCTGTTTAAGATTGAAATGCTAATTTCAGAACAGCAGCTCTCTGGCTCAGTTTGTAATGCAGATGTCTGGGAGTGGGGGAAAGAGCAGCTGTTAAGCTCGCAAAAATCCTTAATTCATGGTGTGTGATACAGAACAGAGCTGGTTCGAGGCAAAATAATACGCGCCATAGGGGTCCAGCGCGCCTGCACAGGGTTCCGTCGCGTCATTTCCGGTCCCGGAAGTGACGCAACAGGACGGAACAGACCGCGTGGGCGGCTCGCCACAGAGAGGGTGAGCCACCCCGAAGACCAAGGTAAGGCCTCGCCGGGCGTGAGCGGGGCCAATTTCGGCCTCGTTTCTGCCCAGCGAGGCTCGTTTTCACAAGCCTATAATCCCAGCGCTAGCTACGTTGTTTATGTAGAACATGGTGTAAGATATGTTAAAAGTGGCTGCAATTTGCATAAGTTGTGCAAATCGTGGCCGTTTTTAATGTATCTTATGCCATTTAATACTCTTTAATACTCCAATGCACACACACCCTCCAGTAGATGGACTGGTGAATGTGGCCTCTTACCCAGAATGTCTTTCCACGTGTATTGGATGAAGTACAGTAGCCTTAATCATACTATATAAAAGCTACCAAATGTTCAAGAGGGGAAATCAATAATTTGTGGGATGTCTTGGATCCAAGGACCATTCCTTTGTGACTGTTCCTGACTTCTAAGATTCTAGCAATTTTCTCTCAATGGATATGGGCTAATATATCTGCTAAATATCTGCCAGTGTGGCGTAGTGATGAGAGTGTTGGACTGGGACTCGGGAGATCCGGGTTCTAGTCCCCGCTCGGCCATGAAACTCACTGGGTGACTTTGGGCCAGTCACTGACTCTCAGCCTAACCTACCTCACAGGCTTGTTGTGAGGATAAAGTGGAGAGGAGGAGGAGGATTATGTAAGCCGCGTTGGGTTCCTTGCAGGAAAAAAGGCGGGGTATAAATATAATCAATAAAATAAAATAAAATAAATTTTCTACATAAACAACGAAGCTAGCGCTGGGAACCTGGAAGTCACTTCCCCAGCTTGACTCACGAGAATGCAAGTTGAGACGGGGAAGCAGGCAGGGCAAACGGAGCTCAGGGGGCTGAGCCTGGCGAGTTCGACGGACTTCCATCCCGCAGTCGAGCTCCGTACACATCCCTATATTTGCAGCTCTACTCCTAGTTCCTGGAGTAATACAGCAATATGGCCTTGCGCTGTTTCTAATGTTGTTGATGAGTTTTATATTTGAAATCATACTTTACCTACCATAACCAAGAGTATATTTTCTAATCTGGTGCATGAATGCATGGTGCATTTGCAGACAGATATTCTGGTTGTTAACTTAATACACACAACAAATATGCAGACTTGTGCTTTAAAAAGCCCTGTTTGCGGCTCATGATAGCTCAGCTTGTCTGAGCGTGGAAAGCTAAGCAGGATCAGGCCTGGTTATTACTTGGATGGGAGACATCTCCTCTAGTTTCCTGCATTGAGCAGGGGGTTGGACTCGATAGCCTTGTAGGCTCCTTCCAACTCTATGAAATCCTATGAAATAACATATACAGTAATACCTCGGATTACGAGTAACTCGGTATACGAGCTTCTCGTAAAACGAGCAAAATTTTATCATTTGTTTCGATTTGGAGGACGAGCGTGACTCGGAACACGAGCCACACGCTGTGCCCCTGACTAGCACTTAAAGTGCCAGCTCCCAGGCTTTGCCTAGCCCGGAAGGAGCCCCATGGAGGCGAGGCGCAGCCGCTCACTCTGCGGGCGCCTCGCACTGCTGCGCCGGCTCCCTGCCTGGGAGCCCCATGGAAGTGAGGCCGCTCGCTGTGCGGGCGACTTGCGCCCCTGCGGCAGCGCCTTGCACCGCTGCGCTGGCTCCCTGCCCGGGAGCCAGCAAAGCACCCCATGGAGATGAGGCGAGGGAGCCGCGTCGCTCGCTCTGTGTGCGCCTCGCGCTGCTGCTTTGCCTGCTTCCTGCCTGGGAGCCGGCAAAGCGGCAGCGCGAGGCACACACAGAGCGAGAGGCCGCGCCACGCCTCCATTGGGCTCCCTGTCAGGGAGCCCAATGGAGGCGAGTGAGCGGCCGCTCGCTCTGCCTGCGCCTCGCGCTGCCGCTTTACTCGCCAGGGAGCTGTGTGGAACTTTGCCAGGGAGCTGTGTGGAGGCGTTCCCGCTGCTCCCTGCCTCTTCCAGCGGGGGCTCGCCTCTCTGCGAGCCGCCCACGCTGCTATCGCCGGTCCCGTCGCGTCCCTTGCTGCTCCGGAAGTGACGCAACGGGAACTGCAGGGTCCCGTTGCGTCACTTCCGGGGCAGCAAGGGACGCGACGGGACCAGCGATAGCAGCGCGGGCGGCTCGCCAAGGAGGCGAACCGCCCCTGGAAGAGGCAGGGAGCAGCAGGAACGCCTCCACGCAGTTCCCTGGCAAAGCTCCACGCAGCTCCCTGGCGAGCAAAGCGGCAGCACGAGGGTCCCGTCGCATCACTTCCGGGGCAGCAAGGGACGCGACGGGACCAGCGATGGCAGCGCGGGCGGCTCGCCGAGGAGGTGAACCGCCCCTGGAATAGGTAGGGAGCAGCGGGAATGCCTCCATGCAGCTCCCTGGCAGGGAGCTTGCAAAGTGCTTTACCGGCTCCCTGGCACAGAGGCGCGGCCACTCGCGCTGCGGGCACCTTGCGCGCTGCCGTGCCGCTTCCCTGCCCGGGAGCCGGCATGGCAGCGCGCGAGGCACCTGCAGAGCGAGTGGCTGTGCCGTGCCTGCCCTCCACGCACCATTTAATCACTGCTTTGCAGGCTCCCTCCATGGGGCTCCCTGCCAGGGAACCAGCAAAGCAGTGAGTAAATGGTTGTGGAATGAATCATCTGAGTTCCCATTATTTCTAATGGGAAAACTCGCTTTGATATGCGAGTGTTTTGGATTACAAGCATGGTTCTGGAACAAATTATGCTCGTAATCCAAGGTATTACTGTATTGTTTCGACAAGCATTTGGTTTGCCTAGGGATGCTTGAGGAATCTGATATTTGCACATCCCCATATGAAATGTCCTGATCCCAGGGCTGGCCCTACCATCAAGCAGAATGAAGCAGTCACCTCAGGCAGCAGATGCTGCGAGGTGGCAGCAAGGTGATGGAGAAGAGACTTTTGGGTGACATGGCCTGCTCTGCGCCTCCTAAGCTAATCTGCTGTTTCAGGTGTGGTGGAGGATGCTGTCCCATAGACAGCATTGAAGCAAGAATCAACTACCTCTCCAGTTGGCTTTTGTATATGGAATGGGGGTGGGCATCTTGGCCCTTGCCTCAGGCAGCAAAATGTCTTGGGCTGGCCCTGCCTGATCCACACCTCTCCTACTAATGTGTGGTTTGGAACTTAGCACTTCTCTGAAGGTTGTGATGCAGCCAAGTCCTTTGAGGCACAATTGAAAGAACTGGGTGTGTTTAGCCTAGAGAAGAGAAGATTAAGTCATAATGTCTGTCTTCAAATACCTGGAAAGCTGTCATGTAGAAGATAGAGCTAATTCTATCTTCTTCTGTTCTATCTTGTTCTCTGTCACTCCAGAGGGCGGGATTGGAGCTAATGGGTGGAAATTGCAAGGAAGCAGATGTTCGATGTTAGGAGAAATGTTCTAACAGTAAGAGATGTTTGACAGTGGAACACACTGCAATGGGAGGTGGTGGGCTTTGCTGGAGGTGTTTAACCAGAGGCTAGATGACTGTCAAAAATGCTGTAGTTGCATCCTGCATTTTAGATCCTGCATTGTGTAGGGGTTAGCCTAGATGCCCCCTAACAGCACGATCCAATGAGGCTGCCCGTAACCCTCTGAACTTGGAGGATTATGGGCATCCTATTGAGGGTGGGAGGAGCACAGTGGATAGAATATGTGCTGCACTCCCCCACCCTAAAAAAAATCTAGCTGGCCGATTTCGGCCTTCTATATGTTTTACCTCTCCTTGTGAGGAGGAGATGCGGAGAGCGGAGACACCTCCTGGATTCCTTGGAATCTGGCAGCGCCTCACTCTTCACCTCCCTGCCCCTGGGAATGCCTCCCCCCACCTGGCAACCGAACACGGTCTTCCATGTTTGGTTCCCTGCTGGTGCGGAAAGAACCGTGCCAGCTACAAGGTGGAGGTGGGCACTCTGAGGCACTGTGACCTCGGAAGGGATTTCTGAGGTCACAGTGCCTTCTATGCCCAGTCCTATGCCCCCCCGGACAAGGTCTGAAGGACATAGGATTGTGCCCTAAGTCCCTTCCAACTCCAAAAATCTAGGAGTCTGTGATTCTCATGATATGAATGCATTTTTGTATTGCTTTTATTATGTGCTCTGTGGGTGGAAAAGTAGGATAGATGTCTACTAAATAAAAACAAAATTAATCAATCATGTTCTGTCTGGTGGTTGTTGGTCACAATATTTTTTTCTATTAATAACAGAAAATTTCTATTTTTCTATTAATTTCTATTTTTCTATTAATTTCTATTTTTCTATTAATTTCTATTTTTCTGTTTATTTCTATTAATAAGGCCATAAGTTGAACCCCTTTCAATTTTCTACGGATAATGATACATTGGTTCAGAAGCTAACTTGGGGAAAAAACACCCCACCATGAGATTTTCAAGCAACTGGGGGGGAAATTAAATTCAATATTTAAATTTTGATCTGAATTTTTAGTGTTTACAACCATTTAAAATCCATTCTAGATGCATTTTTCCCCCTTTGGGTGGAATGGTGTATGGATCAGTACCTACCAGTAGGGCTACCAGCAGATTGTATTTCAGCAGCAACACTTGTTCTTTGTCACCTATCAGAAAACTGGATTTAAAAAAAAGTTTAAAGATTTTTGAATTCAAATTTATTGAATTTCAGATCAAGAATTTCCAGTTTACGAAAATGTCAGTTTTGTTAAATGTTCATTTAAGTTAGAATGCAAATTTCCTCTCTCTGCTCCGCCCATGAGTGTAGGTGCCACATAGGGAGGGGTCATAGCTCAATGGTAAGGACCCCTGCTTTGCATGCAGAAGGTCCCAGGTTCGATTCCCGGCATCTCCAGGTAGGGCTGGAAAAACTCCCACCTGAAAACATGGAGAGCTGGTGCCAGTCGGTGTTGACAATACTGGGCTAGGTGGACCAATGGTCTGACTCAGTATAAGGCAGCTTCTTATGGTCCTACACTTCTGCAAAAACAATGAATAAAAGCCATCCTGGACTGTACCTTTTTAAGCAGCAATATAAAGTAGGGCTACCAGCAGATTAATAATAAGCTGTATAACTGATAAATCAATTAAATTTGGAAAATAAATAGCTTATTACTAAACCCTAAGGCAATCTAAGGAACATACATACAGTTTATTTATTTCATTTATTTATTTCATTTTTATACCACCCAATAGCCGAAGCTCTCTGGGCGGTTTACAGCAATTAACAAGACAGTCCCTGCCCGCAGGCTTACAATCTAAAAAGACACGACACACAAGGAAAAAGGAATGGGGAGGGAAGAAGGGGGAATATTAATGAATACTCCTGGCAGGGCTGGTGGAATGACCCTGCGCTCCCTCTCATCTCCCTCCTCTCAGCCTGCTGGAGTTACAATGTATGTTTACTCAGAAGTGCCCCCCCCTTCAATACAATTTTCTTCCCAAAGGGTGTGCATAGGATTGCTGCCAAATACTAGCACCCATTTTGAGAACAAAAGACCATTGTTAATTTCTTTTAAAACAACAACAACAACAACAACAATAACAACCCCATACTACATTAAGTTCCGAGAACAAAACAAGCACTCTTGAACCGATTCCAGCTTGCAGACCTAATATAAAGTAGCAGGGAAACCAGATCTTCCTCCCCCCCCCTTTCTTTCTTTTTCATTCCTCAAAGATTTTCTCACCTCGCCATTATTAGGAGGTGGATACCGTTCATTCCCCCCCCAGACCTACCTTAATTCTGAGCTTGCCCCTGAACACCCAGGGTGTGTTGTGTGTGTGTGTGTGTGTATGTGCCATCTTAAAGCAGTCAAAATGATTCAGTGTGCTGTAAGAGGAGTCTCATGCTTACTGCTCAAAAACTCCCCTGTCCTCAAAACGATCAAACGGACATCAACCGAAACTGAAACTCATGTTCACAATGAATGAATAAGTGAGAAATTGCCGTGGGGAAGCCGTTGCTGCCAATACAACAACAACAGGGTCCTGTGGCCTCTTAAAGACTAACAGATTTATTATAGCATAAGTGTCTAGTGGGCAGGGGTGGAGGGTGTGTGTGCAGAGATCCCTTTGTCAGATGCATCTAGTGTTGAATCCATGCCACAATGACAGTGTTGGCTTTGAGGTGCCACAAACTTCTGCACTGTTTGCGTCTGCTGAATAAATAGAACCAGGAGGACCGGATGCTAGCAGTGTTGAAAGCATCCCAAAGCCTGCTACAAGTGAGTGGCCATTTTTTGGCAGAAAAGTGGGGTATATGTTTAAGAAATAAAATATATAAATTTAAAGCATCATATCGTTAAAATGAGTGTTGCTCTCAGAATATCGTTGGAACTACTGGACCCCTCCCCTGTTCCCTCCTTTCTTGATGTTTAAAAGTCCCTTCCGCTGAAAGAAAAAAAAAGAAAAAAAAGAAAAGAAGAAGACAAAGGGCCCACTTTTGTTAGCATCCAGGCCAAACAAAACCATGAACCCAAGCAATGAAATCCATCCTTTTAGGCTTTCATTTTGGGACATGCATTGAGAACGAAGCCATCCATCTATTAGTAGAGTGACATTCACTAAGTCAGCTTGAGGTTCTGCCCTGCAGTGGCACTGTTGCTACTTGGAAGTTGTGCAACACCTTTGGTAAACAGTTCGTCATGTAAGAACAGGAATAAAGCTGAAAGACTCATTCCTTGCCTCTCGCAGTCGAAGTGAGGACGTGAGGACGGCTCAAGTTGGCCCCTGCGTTCCTGAAATCAAAGGACTGCTCTATCACCCCATCAACCCCTACCCAAAATGATCAAAGCTCTCTTTGTTACTACATGCTTGGTACTTGTTCAGCATCAAGGTAAGGTGTAGGGCCGGGCTTTCTTTCTTTCTTTCTTTCTTTCTTTCTTTCTTTCTTTGTTAAGGAAGAGAAAACTTTAGCACTACCTGATTAGTTTCTGTAGCTTTTGTGAACCTTTTAATGATTAACAAGTACATACCCAGTGTTAGTTTCTATAGTCACACCAAGAGAAAACCATCCAAGTTCTTGTTCATGTGTGAATGGATGCTTTTCCTAATATTTTATATTTTCAGATGTTTGAAACAGATCTTGAGAACATCAGGTTGAAAGTCTTGAGAATGTCAGGTTGAAAAAAAAGAAAGTATTTCAATGATTTGGGTCTAAGGGTACTAAGAGTTTGACAGAAATGGGCGGCTTGTTGGAAAGAGATCACATGGAAGCCAAATTTTAACAGAGAGGGAAATTGTATTCAATTTTAAGTCAAAATGAGTGGGTCAAATATATAAATCATCAAGATAAAATATATAAGCCATCAGACTAAGCATGCGTAGTATTTATGCAGTTTGTTGTTGTTGTTGTTGTTGTTGTTGTTGAATAAGAGAATTCTCTAAATGTATTTGAGTCTTTGTGACACTGTTTAGTTTTCTCAGTGCAAAGTTGTCAGATGTCTGCTAAGAGAAGAGGTTAAAACACATGTACTTTTCAATTGAGAGTCATTTGTTATGTGCCCTTTTTATGATACAACATATCTGTGATCTTACACACATTGAGTTAGATCCAGACTTAGTCATGCTTACAGGAGACCCATTGCATTCAATGGGACTCAAGTTAGTCATGATGACTAACTTGTCCCATTGATTTCATTGGGTCTGCTCTAAGTACGACTAAGTCTGGATCTCACCCATTCTCTTGAAATGTATTTCCAAGTAAATCTATTCCGGTTTCAAGGGCATGTATGGAAAGTTGTGCCAGAGTGTGTCTTTTTTTTTAAAATAGCAATAGCCTCCCAATCCTAATGACATTGACTGGGTTCACACAACACGATAAGCCATGGTGGCTCATAAACCATGCTTGTCTCAGAGTGGCTTGTCATGTTGTCTGAACCCAGCAATGTGGTTTGTTCACCACACACAAGCCACTCTGGCCGGGTTCAGGCAACACAACAAGCCACTCTGAAACAAACATGGCTTATGAGCCACCATGGCTTGTTGTGTTGTGTGAACCCAGTCATAATGTAGAGGGACAGCGTAGTGTAATGGTTAGAGTGTCAGAGTACTTGGGAGACCTTGGGCCTATCCCTGAACCTAATCTACCTCACAGGGTTGATAATTAGGAGGATAAAATTGGGAGGTGGGAGAGAACCTCCCAATCTCCTTGGAGGGAAGGCAGAGTATCAATGTGATAGATAAACACAAATCGATGTAAATCCCTTATACAACAGAGTGGGCTTACAGCTGAATAAAAGAAGATCAAATCCCATGGACCAGCTCCTTAGATACTGACCTAGCCCCACTACCAGATAAAATAACTGCAACCTGTCCCTGATTCCTCCCCCCCACACACACACTCAAGACATGTGTCTGTGGGCACTCGTGTACGCACGTTTGCGTGGGCACATTCATATGTGACTGTGCCTCCGTGTATGTGCATATGCGCTTGTGCATCTTTGTGTGTGGCTGTGTGCAGTGCATCTGTTTTCATCTGTCTGTGTTTGTATATGTCCACATGTTTATCCCTGTGCGCGTCTGTGTATTTCTCTCTGTGTGTTTACGTGTGCTGACGTATCTGCGAGCCTGTGACTGTGTGTGCTTGTGAATGCTTGCACATGTCTGTCCTGGACTTTGTTGTCAGGCTGAGCCAAGGAATATCTGCAGAAATAATGAAGAATACTGCCATCACATGTGCAGCAGAGTGCCTTTCCTTCATCGCCAATAACTGCAGCTTGTCCCCACACATGTAGGATGAAAGAAGAGTAGCAGTTCCTGGGCAAAGAGCATCTTCCTGGTGTTTCTTTTTTTTGAGGGGTGTGTGTGGATTAATACCTAAATTTGAACACTAACTCAGGTCTGTCTGTTACCTGGGGCCCCAACTAAAGTGCCTGAGAGACAATTATTGCCTCCCTTCCCACCAATATTAAGCCAGAAAGTGAGTTGAGCTTCAATTCCCCACCCCACTGCCACAGTCTCACCCTAGTTCATAAACTGCCTTCTTGCTCTTCTCCCATCTCCTTTGCCCCCACCCTCCACCTAGGGTTTTTTCTCCCTGCAATGCAGGAGCCAAGCAAGACCTCAGACTAGTAGGGTGTGGCCATGTGTCCTATTTTCCAGAGGACAGTCCTCTATTTGCAAGGCTACCAGGGGATAGTCTTCTATGTGAAGGTGTCCTCTGTTCAAAAGGTTGTTCAGACCAAATCCAGTTTAAAGATCAAGAAGCATAAGAAAGGAGAGCCCAGGGCCCTTGAAGTAGGGATATTGGAGAAATCCACAATGGACTCAAATGACTTTGGATTTCTATAAATCCGACCGGTGGATTCTGCAGTAGACCAGCTCTTCCTGAGTCGCACGGATTCCATGGACTTGCGGACTGTTTCATTTTTACTTTCTGTAACTTTATGCAAATTTAGTCATCGAAAAATTAAAAAAACACCAACCAAAAATGCCCATTCCCCACCATAGACTAAAGCTTGATAATGTGTATTTTTTGGGAGCATTTGCGCATTTTTGGAAGTGGGAATTCACTCACTCAAATGCATGTGAACACATTTGCACACAATCCGATTCCCTCAATGAGTGGATGATGGAATGAAAGGTGCCTGAAAATCCACAAAATGCAGATGGAACGGATTTAACTGAGTCCACACATCCCTGCCTTGCAGTTGACCATCCACAGTTAGCACCTGTCCTGGACAGCAGCCTGAGCAGCAGACACACAGGTCACCTGGCCAGAATTTCCCCCACTATGGTGAGATGTATTGTATTTCTATTTAAATTACATCCACCTTAAATTTAAATTTAAAATTTAAATTTAATTTAAATTATATTCTATTTAAATTATTTCTAAGTTTGCATCTATACATAAGAATTAGTGTATGTAACTTGTATACAAACCTCTGCCCTTTTTGCCCTCTTTTTTGGGGTGATGCATAAAGTGGCCACTTTCTAGACAGCACACCTGGCAGAGCTTTCCCTTTCACTCAGATCGAGTAATCCCTTTCCTTGGACCCTGCCTGCCTTTCACTCTCTACCACACCACCTTCTCTTGCAGGGTCCCTAGAGATGGAGGTGAGAAGGGAAGAGTTCTGTAGTGGCCCTCATCCTATATTCCACCAGAATATAGTCAAAGGCATGCTTTTTTGTGTGTGATTGAGAAATTACATTGTTTTGATCAGGACAGGCAGGAGACAGATATGTTGGATTGGATCCAGACTTAGTTATGCTTAGGGTAGACCCATTGCAATAAATGAGACATACGTTAGTTGTATGCTATATATTTATTACTGTCACGTGAGACCCATTCAAGTTAAAATATATCAGGACACAGTGATATAGTTCGTTTCTTCAGTTTAGCTAATACCATCAACCAGCTGAGAGATCTTATATGCATGGCGCTTAGAAAGAGCTCACCTGGACAAGATCTGTGGGCCCGACAGGTGATGGCACAGTTGTAAATAAACTTCAAGAACACTTCCTCCACCCCAGAGCAGAACAGAGAATGACAACTCACCAAATAGAATAAGCTACACAGTTATCAAGGGAGCAGAATGCTGATGTCACAATCATGCCAGACAATGGGGTGGGTGGGTTTGTTTTCAATCTCTAGGGCAGCCGTCCCCAATTTGGCACCCTCAGATGCCTGGGACTACAACTCCCATCACTCCCTGACAACATAGCCAATGACTGTGCTGGCTGGGGATTAGGGGAGTTGTAGTCCAACGCACCTGGAGGGTGCCAGGTTGGGGACAGCTGCTCTAGGGTAACATTAAAGCTAGTTTCCTTCAAAACTATAATAGTTACAATGATTCCTGTTCCTCTGCCTGCATGTAATGGAATGCAACTATGGAACGGAACATATACTAAAATATGAGAGTTAGGAAAAATCCCCATTGGATTTGTACAGGGGAACATCCCAGTGGATTCTTCCTCCAGTCTTCATAAAGCATACAAGTGGGTGTATATGTACTTTTCTGTGGATGCATCATTTTTAAATCCAAGGGGTTGTCAGTGAGCTGTATATGAAGAGATAGAGAACTAATAGACTCTGAAAAAAGAAAGGAAGTATACCTTGTTGCCACCTGTTCTGCTTCTTAAATTATGGGCCTGCACTTCCTTCCTTGCTCAGAAGGATGTAACTGTCAAGCATGTAAATTAAATATAAGCTATGAGTCGATATGGAGAGAAATGTGGTTTTGAAAACCCCCAAAAGACACTTAATATGTCTTGCTAAACAGAACAGCTTACAAAAAATGTAATCCTGTAGCATGACCTGAGGGCCAAACTAGCTGTGATATCTGTCAGGATCATAACATAAGAAGAGCCCTGCTGGATCAGACCAAGGGTCCATCTAGTCAGTTCACACAGTGGCCAACCAGCTGCACATGGGAAACCCACAAGCAGGACATGAGTGCAACAGCACCCTCCTGCCCATGTTCCCCAGCAACTGGAGTACTTAGGCATACTGCCTCTGATAGTGGAGGAAGCATATAGCCAATCAGGACTAGTAGCCATTGATAGCCTTCTCCGAAATGCCTTTCTTTCATACTTCATTAAAAAAAAAAAAAAAAAAAGCCTGCAAGGTGTGTGTGTCTGTGAGAGAGTGTGTTTGCAGGCAGATCTGGACATGAGGAGTGGGGTTATAATAACCCCTTTTCTCCTGTTCTGAATGGATTCACCCTTCATTTAGCAATGGGCACCAACGGAAGCTTTCCTCCCATTGCAAATAGTGATGTATGGATTTTGTTAAATCTGCACACCTGTGTTTCTCAAGGATTGTCAAGTATCTTTCATTCCATCATCAACTCACGAATGGAATCGGATTTCTTTTAGGGATGTGTGCAGAGCTCGATTGGGGGGTGGAAATCAGGTGAACCCACTGGGCTCGACCCCCCCGAGCTCCTCTCACCCTACCTTTTCCCCAGTTCGACTCGCATTCTTGCGAGCCGAGCTGGGGGAAGCGACTTCTGGGTTCTGGCGCTACATTGTTTACATGGAAAATGGCCTAATTTGTGCAAATTAGGCCATAATTTGTGCAAATCAGGGCATTTTCTAGGTAAATGACATAGTGCCGGGGACCCGGAAGTCCGGCGAGCACCTCAGCTGGCGTTCACACTTGGCTCGGCTTGCGCGGCTGGAGCGCTCGGCTCACGTGCCACGGGTCGAGTGCCGGATGGGTTGCCCATCCCTGGGATGTATGAGAATTTTATTCCACTTGCGCGCATATGCATTAGTGCTAACGTGCATTAGCACAAGGGCTGATTTGTGTAACACCCCCCCCCCCACCAAGTGAAAAAGTGTTCTGCAAGTCTGTGGAAACCATGAAGCTCGGAAGATGCCAGAATCCGCCACCAAATCCACTGCTGAATCCGCAGGTCCCGTTCATAGAAATCCAAACTCATTTGAACTTGTTGCAGAGTTCTCCAACATCATCCCTCCCCCACTATCAACAACCAGTTGTGTGTGGGGTGGGGGCTCAGGAAACAAAACAATGACTTTTTGAATCGCATCTTGCGTGATACTCAGGGGAGCCTGGTGACTCCTATTTCGGTGGGGCTCCTAATCCATTGCAGCTTTTATTTGGAGCGTCATAGGAGCTTATCCATGGTGCTGAACTCCACCCCCAAAATAGGTTCACAACCATGGAGCACCATGGATAGCTCCTATAAAGCTGCAAATAAAAGCTGCAATGGATTAGGAGCCGAACTAGGAGTCACCCCAGTAGGGGTGGGCGATCTGCCCACCACCCAACTTGCTGGTTGCTTGGTGAGCACTGCTGCCATGCCTGCTGAGCCGAGCCGAAAGCGAGTGCCAGCCAAGGCACTCGCCGGACTTCTGGGATCCCCGGCACTATGTTTTTTACATAGAAAATGGTGTTAGATACGTTAAAAGCGACTGTGATTTGCGTAACTTGCGCAAATCGTGGCCGTTTTTAACGTATCTTACACCATTTTCTCTTTAAAAAACGTAGCGCCGGGAAGGAACCTGGAAGTTGCTTCCCCGGCTCGGTTTGCGAGAACATGAGTCGAGCCAGGGAAGCAGATAGGCCAAGCAGAGCTCTGGTGGTCAAGCCCAGCAAATTTGCCGGACTTCCACACACACACACACCCAATCGAGCTCCGCACACATCCCTAGCCCACCAGCCTCCACAGGTGATACTGCATGTAAGTGGGTAGAAGTGTGGGTGAAGTATCATGGATCAGTGGCAACTTTGTGTATCACATATCTCCCATATCTCCAGGGGTGATTGTATCTCATATCTCATATGAGATATCCCCCAGTATCTCATACGCTGGCTCAGCTTGTCTGAGTGTGGAAAGCTAAGCAGGGTCAGGCCTGGTTATTACTTGGATGGGAGACCCCTCCTCTAGTTTCCTGCATTGAGCAAGGGGTTGGACTCGGTAGCCTTGTAGGCTCCTTCCAGCTCTATGGTCTATGAAATCTATGAATCTATGATTGCATTTCTATCTCCATGTATCTCATATCTCATGTCTCACATCTTCCTGTAGTGCGATCCGCGGTTGCTAAAGCAGCAGCACCACACCGCAAAGATTGCTCATTTGAAGGATGGGGGATGCTCGCTTTGCCGACGTCCTTAAATAGCTCTCAGTGAAACGGCCCACGCCCGGCACTCTGCAAATCATGTCCTGCATTAGCTGCTAGCATGTTCTGTTCCCCAGGTTGCTGTTGAATAATTTACTTTCAGGATACCCAAAATAGGCTCTGTACACCCACACACAGATTAAAAAAAAAAGATCCATAAAAATGCACCCACTTACTCATTCAATAGGAGCAGGAATAAAGCCAGGTGGAATTGGTTGCTCATCTCCCCCTCCCCCCTTTTTTTCCTGCTGATGCATTTACTTCTTTTTATTGGAGCATGCTACGGCTTTATTTTTATTTGTTTGTTACATTTATATCCCGCTTTTCCTCCAAGGAGTTCAAGGCAGCTTCATCTCCATTTTATCCTCACAACAATCTACCTGGTCACTACGCTCAACATCTGGGGCCTTCCTCCGGTTGCCGCCTCCAAGGGAGGCTTGTCGGGTGGCGACAAGGAGGAGGACCTTCTCTGTGGTAGCCCCCCAACTCTGGAACAAGTTCCCTCCTGAGGCCCGCCTGGCGCCAACTTTACAATCTTTTCGGCGCCAGGTTAAGACTGCCCTCTATATTGAGGCCTTTAACTCTTAGTGTATGGCGGGGTGGTTGCTTTTTTAATTTGGTCTCACTGCATTTCCTGTTTTATTTATGTTTGTTTGCTTTTAAATTCGGGTTTTTAAATTTTGTATAATGGTTTTATTGTATATTGTATTATGTGTTTTTATGGATTGTTGTGAACTGCTCAGGGAGCTTCGGCTGTTGGGCGGTATATAAATAAAATTATTATTATTATTATTATTATTATTATTATTATTATTATTAACAACAACAACCCTGCGAGGCTGGTTAGGCTGAGAGTTAGTGCAAAGGCCACTCTTTGCCGGTAAATTTCTTGAAAATTTAGGTCGTTCTGTTTTTCTACACCATTTTTGGCCACAGTCAAAATCTTCTTTTGTCAGGACTGCAATTCCTAGGGAGCTAAGTGGATTACTAGCTGAACAGAATCGCCACTGCAGTGATTATTTCACCATTTTTAGAAAATTGTCTCACCCTTTTTTGAGAGATTCCCACAGGAATAGCTGACACAAAAGCTTGGCTGCCTAATAGCTACAGTCCTCTTTCACCTGTGGTCTGTCCCTGTGTCCTGATTCTTCACGAAGTGAACTACTTTGGTAAAGACCGTCAGCTCCTTAGCTCGGCTTTGATGTTGGATTAGGTATCTCAGTTTTTGATTCCAGCCAAAAAGCAAACTTCTCTATACTATACGTTTAGGGAAGGCAGAGAGGAAATAATAAACAATTTAGAGTGTGTTTGTTAACTCCTCCTTTAGAGTCCTTCCTTCTAGACTTGTTCCTGATCTGTAGATTTTCCTTCCTGTTGGACAACCAAGGGAAAAACGCTTTAACTGGTTGCTATATAAAGGACTAGACAAGTGATTGGAAATGAATTGTGGAAAGCCACTGGAATTTTTTTTAATTTTTTTTTACTGGTTGCTGGGTTGATTTTTCTGCCCAGAAACCCTGAAAAGGCCTCATGCTGAGCTGCACACATTGGGAAAATCAAGAAATTACACCTGAGTTACAGCCTAGGTGGCTGGCCAGCCAGGTAAACGTGGTGCGCACTGCAGTGTTTCTATTCTTCTAGCGCTGTTTTCATCCTTTGCCATCAAGTACTCAAGAAAAAGAAGAAGAAAAATGCCACTATGTTTGTGAATATAGTGAGTGCTTTAAAAGTGTAAAGGGTAACTTAGGGTAGATATTTATTTATTTATTTATTTATTTATTGGGTCACTTTAATGTATCTCTTTATTTCCCCCTTTAGCAATAAGGACCCAATCCTGCTCTATGCATAATAACATGCTGAATAAGCAAACTCTTACTTTTCACTGCAGGCAAACTAACGTGTCCTTTTAGCACTGGCTGGGTAGAGAGAGAGCACAAGTGAAACTGAAAAGCAGAGCAAAGGAAAGTCCAAGGAGTGGCATCTAATTCTAGCCCATAATACAAGTAATACCTTGGATTGCAAGTAACTTGGTCTGAGAGCGTTTTGCAAGACAAGCAAATTTTTTAAATAAATTTTTACTTGATAAACAAGCAAGGTCTTGCAAGACAACCGTAGGGATGTAACCACTCGCCTCGAGCGGGCGTAGCAGGCCAAAATCGGCCCCGCTCACGCCCACCAAAGACTTGCTTTGATATAAGAGTGTTTTGGATTACAAGCACGGTTCTGGAACGAATTATGCTTGCAATCCAAGGTATTACTGTACAACAACTCTTCAAGGGTCATGTTACTATACAGGCTGTTTTTTTCAGGATCACTTAAGCAATTATAGGGTGATTGTGATCATGAAAAATCCACCCTCAGTCAGAAAGTCTTGAGTGAGCAGAGTTTTGGGGGCTCTTCCAGATTAGGCTTTCGTTGTGCACTCACCCTGCCTTATTCGCTGAATTTTTCAGGGGGTCCTATTCTCAAATTGCTCCTGGTCTTAAAACAAACTGTCATTGTCTGTCATGTCACAAATTAAAAGGACAATTTCCCCTAAAATCCAGGGTGGGTGGGCAAAGCACAGCTCTGGGGGGGCAGGCGGGCTATGCACCTATATACCACACCCTGGCTACAGGGATGCACCCAGTGAACAACATTGCCAAGTGTGGACTAGAACTTGTGTCTCCTGCACCCCAGTCCAGCATTCTAACCACTATATACCACATTGGCTTATCATTAAAGGTGGCCTAAAACCTATTTTAAATTTTTTTAAAAAACATTTTTTTTAAACCCACATTACCTTGAGCACTCTTGAGTGGAGGGTCAACCTAAAAACATCCTAGGCAAATAAATAAAATTAACATTTTAAAAAATTATATATAGAATCATAGAATCATAGAAAAGTAGAGTTGGAAGGGGCCTACAAGGCCATCGAGTCCAACCCCCTGCTCAATGCAGGAATCTAGGTCAAAGCATCCCTGACAGATGGCCATCCAGCTGCATCTTGAATGCCTCCAGAGTGGGAGAGCCCACCGCCTCCCTAGGTAGTTGGTTCCATTGTCTCATTGCTCTGACAGTCAGGAAATTTTTCCTGATGTTTAGGAGGAATCTAGTCCTGTCCTCTAAGGCAGCAGAGAACATCTTTGCCCTTTCTGTGTGGTATCCCTTTGGGATTTGAAGAGTGCTCTCATGTCCCCACTCAGTCTTCTCTTCTCCCAGTTAGTCATTTATACCCAGTTCCTTCAGCCTTTTCACACAGGCCTTGTTTTCCATTCCTCCGACAATCTTCGTTGCCTTCCTCCTAACATGTTTCAGTTTGTCTCCATCCTTCCTGAAGTGTGATACCATGAAGCTGCACACCAGGCACAACTTTGTCCCATTTCTACCTCTTACAGATTACCGTGAAAGAGCCACACACTCAGCAATGGGTGTGTGTAGCGGCACAGTTATCTGGCATTCCTATGCGCTGAGTGGTAATGCACCCTCATATCCTCCCTGATACATGTCCTTATTCAAGCAGGAGTGCCATATATCTACATATCCTCATGCAGTGAGAGTGACTGGCAGTAAATGAGTCACTGCTATGAAAGTTTCAAAGCCAAAGGCTGGTGTTATGTCTGGGGTGTTGTAGATATACAGGTAACGATTCCTAGAGTAGTAAATAAATGGATGAACTCTTTTACCTGTGTCAGGCATGTTCACACATGACCTACAAAAAGAAACAAGATAAAGAAGTCCTTGGCAGAGCAACAATTCTGAATTAAAAACACAAGCAGCCACTGCTCAAAAAAAAAAAAAAAAAATGGCTACGGAAAGACTGTTGTGTTGCTGTTGTTTTTAATCCAAGGGATCTAATGCTCATCTGTAAGAGCAATAGTTTGGTTGAGCTGCTATTATAATATTTTAATGCTGCTCCTCAGCCAAAAAGGCTCCCAGAGCGGCTTACATATAATCAATTAACAAGACAGCCCCTGTCTTCAGGCTTACAATCTAAAAAGACATGACACACAAGGAAAAAGGAATGGGGAGGGAAGAAGGGGGGAATTAATTAATACTTCTGGCAGGGCTGGTGGGATGGCCCAGTGCTCCCTCTCTTCTCCCTCTGCACAGCCTGCTGGAATGGCTGCTGGTGGTGACAGTTGAGGGACATTGTAGATATGGATCCTTATGTAACCAATTTATTAGCTGTGGCTACTAAAACCATAAATGATTAGAGCAATGATCCTAAAAATCTGGTTGGCTGTGCACTGCACAGTTGATTTGATTGGCTTGCTCTCTCTCTCTCTCTCTCTCTCTCTCTTTTTAAACTTTCTCTTGTAACTCCACTCTCTTTTTTGGGAAAAAATTTCTAAGATCCTATGGTTCTATCCAATAACATTGACTTTCTGATTGACAATAGTTTGCATGTGAATTTTGCCCATGTAAATATAGTTACTATTGTTGAGAGATGTACAAGACTTTCGTTTTGCAAATAATTCAAACTTGCCCCTTTTGCAACTCCAAACATGAAAGGGAGCACATTTCGTGGGGAAAAAATATTTGCAGATTCCCAGAGTTGTAATAGCATTCGAAAAATGCACATATATATATATATATATATATATATATATATATATATATATATAGAGAGAGAGAGAGAGAGAGAGAACATTTTGAAATATACATTTTAAAACAAAAATATGCATTTTTAGGCTTTAGTCAATGTGGGGAAAGTGTGCACTTTTGAAAAATGTGCACAGAAACGCACACTTTTCCCATTTGAAAGGTGCACTTCGAACAAACGAAAAAACATGGCACAAGCAAAAATGGGAGTGAGCTGAACTGAGCTTCAAAGTGAAGTTCGGCGAATTATTTTGGCACGCTCAAACCTCCCTGGTTTTCCTATCCCTATTATAGTTTCACATTCAGCAACTTGTGGGAATCTTGGACATTCATAAAGAACACTTGAGACCATCTTCGGTAAGGAAGTCCTGTCTCTCTGCAAATCTGTCTGTTCAGCTTCTCCTCCTGCTTTGCCTATGGGCAGTGGCAGAGGAACGGAGGACCATTTTAGAACTGAAAGGGAGGCAAAAGCAAGGGTGCTTTGGAAAGATGCAACATGTCCTGGGCCGCTTTCCTGGGAAAGCTTTCCTGGGAAAGCTCACATCCCTCTTTGAGCCTTCCCCAACCTGGAGCCCTCCAGATGTGTTGGACTACAACTCCCATCATTCCCAATCATTGTGACCAATGGGATGGTGGGAGTTGTAGTCCAACACATCTGGAGGGCTCCAGGTTGGGGAAAGCTGCCATAGGACGTGCATACAGCAATATCCCTGGACCTATTTGGGCATTCTAATCCCCCACACAGTTAGAATCAGAGCCTAGGGTGTCCCATCCCACCACTGCCAACCACCGTTTGATGGACTGAAGCCCCCAAGGCCCAAGGGGAGCTCTTTCCTCACATCCTTTCAACCTGGCAGGCAATGAGAGGTATGTTTGGACCATGCCCCTTTGCCTTCCAGGTGCCTCAGCATCTCACCAAGGCAGCTTCTCTGATCTTCCAACATGCCAGCACTACCCTCCAGTTGTGACCAAGATAAAATTTATTTATTCATGGATGTATTTATTTATTGTTACATTTATATCCCACCTTTCCCCCAAGGAGCCCAATGTGGTGTACAGAATTCTCCTACTCTCCATTTTATCCTCACAACAGCCCTGTGGGGTAGGCTAATCTGAGAGTCAGTGACTGTCCCAAGTTCAACCAGTGAGCTTCATGGCCGAGTGGGGACTAGAACCCTGATCTCCTGAGTCCCAGTCCAACACTCTAACCACTACACCACACCGGCTCTCAAGGAGCCATTTAGCCAAGTCAGCATATAATAATAATAATAATAATAATAATAATAATAATAATAATAATAATTATTTTTATTTCTTACCCGCCTCTCCGTCTAGATCGAGGCGGGGAACAACAAAAATATAAAATACACAATACATACTATAAAAACATCTTAAAACATATTAAAAACATCATAAAAACATCATATACCATGCCCCACTGTAAGACAGTTGTATGGAGTAAGTGAAAAAAGATGATCCCAAAGTGCCAATTAGGGGTCTCTACCCAAAAATTCCTACTCGACCCCCAAATGGGTGCCACCCATTCATTGAGATGGGTGGGTGGGTTGCCATGCTGGATCTGGAGAGAATGGGGGCAGGGTGTTGCCACCTTATAAAGGTGCATGATTTCCCTCCCCTTGATCACCTACCCCTGATGTTTGCATGCTGGTATGCTTAACCCCATATGTCCCCATTCCTCTTGAAAAGGGGGGGGGGACTGTCACCAGCTGAGAGCCAAAGAAATGACTTTATTTATTTATTATTTTATTTATTTATTTATTTATTTATATTTATACCCCCACCTTTTTTCCCTGCAAGGAACCCAAGGTGGCTTACATAATCCTCCTCCTCCTCCTCCTCCTCCTCCTCCTCCTCCTCCTCTCCATGTTATCCTCACAACAACCCTGTGAGGTAGGCTAGGCCCAAAGTCACCCAGGGAGCTTCATGGCTGAATGGGGACTAGAACCCGGATCTCCCAAGTCCCAGTCCAACACTCTCACCACTCTGCCACACTGGCTCTCATTCTGAAACAGGAAGGTCTTTACCATTTTTCCAGGAAGAGGGATTAGGTTTTCAGAGGAAGGAATTTCATACAGTATCTTCACTTCCCCTGTGGTCCATTCTATTCTGGTCTATGTGTGTGGGCAGGTTTCTTGGTCACGATATGCTCTTGGCCTCAGAAGAGGGTTCTTGAGAAGATGAACTAAACTGAAAAGATTGCAAAGCACGTTTTGCACATAACACTGCTTTATAATGTGAGGGTGAGTCATAATTCCCTCTCTAAGCAACTCATTTCCCCCCCTTAGCTTAACTCCTCTATACACCAGTCCTTACTCATCCATCACTCAGTCTGCTGAGCCCAGCTACTAACAAAGCTGGAGACGGAGAGATTCCTCCTTCCCTGATTGAGTCACCTAGGATGTGAGTGAATAAATTTAGAATTAATCCAGACAAATCAGAGGTTCAGTTGCTTAGAAGGAAAGCTAATCTAGGATCAGGCAGAATGAGGTGGCTGCCTCAGGTGGCAGATGCAGTGTGGCAGCAGGGAGGTGTTGGAAGACAGAGGTATGGGTCCTGCACAGTCTGCCCTGCACTTCCTAAACCATCTTGCTGTCCTCAGGTGTGGTGGGAGATACTGTACCATCAGCATTGTTGAAGCCAGAGTCAGCTAACACTCTGATCGACTTCTATATGTGGAATGGAGGAGGTGCCATTTTATCCTTTGCGTCAAGCTGCAAAACGTCTTGGGCTGGCCCTAGCATACAATTTGTTCAGGATGGGGTTGCAGTCCCCTTGAAAGACCAGGTTCATAGTTCAAGGGTGCTCCTTGTTCTGTCTTCCTTCCTGAATGCTCAGGTAGTGGCGATGGCCAGAAGGGCCTTTGCCCAGTTTTGTCTTGTGCATCAGCTGCTGTGCCCCTTCCAGGACAAAGCAGATCTGGCCACTGGCCCATATACCTTGCTCACATCCAGGTTAGATTACTGCAATGCGCTCTGTGTAGGGCTGCCCTTGAGAAAGGTTCAGAAACTCCAGCTGGTGCAAGATGCATTGTCTAGGGTGTTGTTGTCTGGGACGTACTTTTTGGAGCATATTGCACCCATTTTATTTGAGCTGCACTGACTTCCAGTTTTTTCTCCAAGCACAATTCATAGTGCTGGTCATTCTTAAGGCTGGATGAATCTCAGTTTCATTTTCTCCTGCATTATTATTATTTTTTTTTTTTTAAATAAAAATCTCAAATTCTTTCTCTCCGAAATACAAAGCACTTTGAGAATGTTAGTAAATTCTGATTAAAAAAACAAAAAAACCCCCCACAAAAATTCTCACCCATACCAACCAAATTCAATAGCGATTCCCCGCATGGAGAGGGCCATGCTGTATCTGCTCGCTATATAGCTGCTAAAGATGAGGAAAGAGGCGTCAGCCCTAATTCAGCATGAAGATGGTTGAATACGCAGGGATACAAACCCAGACTTTTAACAGCTAAGCCAGTGTTCCCCAACCTGGGGTCCCCCAGCTCTGTTGGACCACAACTCCCAGAATTACCCAGCTAGCAGAGCTGGCTGGGGAATTCTGGGAGTTGTGGTCCAACAGAGCTGGAGGAGGACTCCAGGCTGGGGAACACTGAGCTAAGCACTCAAAGCCCTGGGCCTGGATGGAGGAATCTGTCTGTTTTGGTTTCTCCCATGTTAATATTTTTTTTAACTTAAGTTCTTTTTCTCCCAAATATGGAGAACATTGCAAATGTTGGTAAACTCTGATCAAAGCTGAGCTGAAACAAAATTATCACCCATTCACAGTCATTCTCAATAAAGCCCAAATTAGTTTGGGACTAGGGCATTCATAGATTTCATAGATCATAGAGTTGGAAGGAGCCTGCAAGGCTATCGAGTCCAACCCCCTGCTCAATGCAGGAAACTAGAGGAGAGGTCTCCCATCCAAGTAATAACCAGGCCTGACCCTGCTTACCTTTCCACACACTCAGACAACAAGCTGAGCCAGCATAAGCCACAGGCCTGTAGTCAATGGACTGTCTTCTCCCATATGACCCTGCTTGCCCTCTGCGTTCATTACTGGAGGCCTCATTCAACATTCCTTTGCCTTTGGAGCATTGACTGGCTCAGATGTGCTTCTCACAGACACACTCAGGGTGCAACCCTATGCATGTTTAGACAGTAAAAAATCCTACAACTCAGGGCACTTATTAGTTTGCAGTGCTCAAATTACCTGGTGGGGCCCTTCTTTACCTTTTGGGATCTTGCCCCCCCCCCCAGCTACTTTTATAGGGATGGCATGATACAATGGGGGCATGATATTGCTAAAATGGGGGGGGCATTGGGTCTTGTGGATTTCATTAAGCCCGCCCATCAACTTTCCTTCCCGTAAGTTGAGCGTTGATACCTTGTCCCAATGGCTTGTGGGGATAACAACAATTGTGCACAAATAGATAAGAACTAGAAGTAGTTCTTAAATAACATTCCAGTAAGAGATGGGTTCAATATCAGAACCAAAACATGGGCAAAAACGTGGAGAAGGTGCACAGTTAAAATAGATGAAACATGAGAATGAGAGAAACGTGAGCGAGCAAATGTGTGAGTGGAAGATTTTGGAGTGGATTTCCATGAAAGAATGAGTCAGAGTGGTACTTTTGAAGCAGGAATCTTTTGAAGCAGGAGATTGACCTCAGGCTAACTGGGAGCATGATGAGGTAATAACTTCCCGTAACTCTGGAGTGGCTAGAAGGAATTCTTGTAGGTTATTCTGTGTCAAAGCCTGGGCATCATTCACTTTGCAAGTTCTGCTGACTTTAATCTGACCGCACTTCCCAACTGCAAAATATGAAAACAGAAATAGCAAAAGTTGAAGGGTCTGGGAAATCTCATTCAAGGGGCTGTCAAAAAAAAAAAAAAGCACCCCAAAGTTTGAATCAGGCCCGGCTTGAGTATGTGGTATCCTCTGTCCCCCAGTAATCCACCCCAATGGTCTGATCAGCACAGGGCTGGCTGCTGAATCTGGAAGCCTTAGGATAGATAGCCATGTATGAATCACCAAAAAAGAAGGGGAAAGAGGGAAATGGTTTGCATAACATTTGCATGTCCTAACTTATATGTATATATAGGTGCAAATTTAGAAATAGCCGCTATAAATTAAATAGAAATACAGTGCATCTCAGCACAGAAGGGAAGACTGACCAGGTGATCCATGTGCCTACTCAGTCTGCGGTCCAGGTTCTAACTGTTGCTGGACAACTTCAAGGCCCCTGCTTTGCTCGCCCTTCTGATGCCGCATTATCTTTAAACTGGACTTGGGCTGGGCATCCATTTGAACAGAGGACACACACGTTCAAAGAGAGGACTTTCCTCTGGCTGCACTTCAAATAGAGGACTGTCCCCTGTAAAGTAGAACACCTGGTCACTCTAGGTACAATTTGAGCAGAGAGGAGCAGGCTGGCATCATCTTTAAGCAGCGTAGGCTGGTGGCTCCAATATCAGCGGGATTGTGTATCCACTCTGGATTTTACCCTGAACTTTAAAGGAACTATCCATGGTGCTGAACCCTACCCCCAAAATAGGTTTGGCATCATGGATAACTCCTTAAAAGTTCAGGGTAAAATCCAGAGTGGATACACATCCCCTCTGATATTGGAACGACCAGCCTCCTTTAAGGTAGTATCAGTTTCCACAAAATTAGCAGTCCCCCGCCCCTATGCTAGAGTACATAATGCTAGCTAGCTGCAAAAGTTTCAGCATAATCCCAGTCAAAAGCACATTCCACTTTGTTCAATGCAGCTTACTCTCAGGAAAGTGTGCAAAATTATTAAGACTTCTTAGACCTGCCCCTTTTTACTGGCTTCATTCAAAAATTCCCAACCCTTTTTGGCTGTTTGCAATCACTAGTAGCCACCAGCTATCAAGAGCCATCCAACCAACACCTTCAGCAAGCAAACTGTACAAAAGCCTTCAGACAAGGTCATTGTGTTCATACTTTGGCTTCATTTCAGTAGGAAACAGAATCCATGCTGGATTGCTAACTGAATGACAAACAAATTGTTGTAGCATGTGGAAAATGTGGAATTACATAATAAAACAAACTTTCCCGCCCCCCACACAAAGGGAGCTCAATGAAGGAACTACCTGGGGTGAAGGACTATGAAGTGGTGTATCCAAAAAGAATTCATGCATTGCACAAAAGAGATGTAGAAGGAGCTCAGAACCCACAAGAAAAGGTAAGAAAAATTGCTTTTTCCACAACCTAACTTTTTAAAAATAGTTGTTACCAGAGATGTGCATCAGATTCAGCTGAAGCCCAATGCCTGAGCTGAATTGGGCCCCCTTGGACTGTTTCTAGTGCTTCCTGGTGTGAAGCGGCCTTCCCTTCAAAGTGACCAGAACCAAAACTGGACCCTGCATGAGGCTTCATTTGTAATTTGGTTTTGGAAAGGCAGATATTGTGTCTCCAAAATTAGCATCATTTGATTTCATTTCTCTCAATCAGGGGTACAGGCTCCCCTTCCACAACTATCCTACTGAAAAGTCACAATTTTATTATTCCCGTCCACCTCTATGCTATCTGTCATTTTCAGAAGAATAGTCCACAAGGAACATAGGGGGATAAGTGTGCCCTTTTTTTGGATACCCTCAAATGTGAAGTCTGCTCGTAGACAAAAATCCCTGCACCTAGTCACCTGAAAGTTGTCAGGCTTGATCCCCTCAGAAGGGACCTGCCAGAGCCTGGGCAACTGCTCAAGGATGATGGGTACTACTACTGACAAGCTGACCACCCCTGAAATTGAGGATTTGGGGTCTTCCCAGCTATCTTCTCCTTCCACTAGCAGAGATTTCATAGATTTCCTAGATCATAGAGTTGGAAGGAGCCTACAAGGCCATCGAGTCCAACCCCCAATGCAGGAAACTAGAGGAGGGATCGCCCATCCAAGTAATAACCAGGCTTGACCCTACTTAGCTTTCCACACTCAGACAAGCTGAGCCAGTGTGAGCCACAGGCCGGTGAGGAGAGTTCCAGTCTGCTGTCCAGGTAGTAACTGTTCATGGGCAACTTCAAGGCCCCTCTGCTCTCACTTCTTATGGTTCTTCCTTTATCTTTAAACCAGACTTGGACTGGACCACCTTTCAAATAGAGGATGCCTCCAAATAAAGGACTGAGCTCTGTAAAGTTGGACATATGGCTACACCTAACATGTGGGTACATCTGGGGAAATGGTGTTCCCCTGGTTCCCACATTGCACTGTGCATATGTTTCAACTTCCTGGGCATAGGCCTTGCTGTGTCCTTCAAACCGCAGATTAAACCATCCAAAAGTAATGAGTAAATAGGGCTTAAGGGTGCTATCCTAATATGCATGTTTACACAGAAAAAAAGTCCTGCAACTCCCACAGCATTCCCCAGCCAGCCATTGTAGGATTTTTTTCTGTCTAAACATGCATAGGATTGTACCCTAAATCTCTAATCCAGTGGTATGTTGTCAGTTATTGAATCGCTGGGAAGATATAGTTGATTTTTCTTTTGTTTGCCTGTTTCATTTTAAATACATGTAATCAACAGTTACTCATCCACACTCTAACACTTCCAAATACAGGCCAAGTATGACAAAACCATGCAGTATGAAATCGAGGTGAATGGAGAGAAGGAGGTCCTACATCTAGAAAAAAATACGTAAGTTAGTCGAGCAGTTCTCTAACTTTTATTAAGGGAATGCCTCGACAGAAAATAATGGTGATTACACTCATTCTTATGGTGATCTCCTTTTCCTGCAGTTATTATTTTGTTGACTGGGAGATCAACAAAATCTCCCAGATCTCCCAGCAGCAACACATAAGCTGGGTCTAGCTGCATTTTATGGGCCTTGTGGGAAAGGGAAATGGCAGCTATACCCAGCTGCCGGCCTCTGCTCACAGCAACGTTGTTGTTGCTCACCCATGCCAGGTCAGTCAAGCAGGACCCACCAGTGGAAGAAGGGCCACCAGAGGTCCTTTTGCCCAAGGTCCCCTCCAAACTGGAACTGGTTCCAGAATAGATGAAATAGTTTCTGAATGGTGCAGCAAGATTTTCAAGTGCTTACTGAAGCATGGAGGGAGCATTTAGGCTCTGCTTGAGGCAGCAAAATGTCCACAAAAGTGGCCAGCACTGCCACAAAGCTTCTCTGATCCCCCAACCCTCTCCTCTTTTCCCTTTCAATACGACTTAGCAGTAGGGGTCAGAAGCAGTGACCCACCCCCCGCTCATCACCCGATAAGGCCATTAAATCCAGAGTCTTAAAATGACTGAAATGCACCACTTTTGGTCTGATCCAGAAAGGCACTTCTTAAGCAAGAATGCGTACTCTGCATGATTGAATGCAGATCAATTAACTCGGAAGAGAGGCTGAGAATTTGCTCCAGGCCTCCGGTTTTGTGCATTTAAAACACGTTAGTGGATCACAGGGATTTTGGTCAGTGGCGGCTGGTGGCTCGAATGTCAGCGGGGCTGTGGATCCGCTCCAGATTTTGCTCCAAACTTTTAAGGAGCTATTCATGGTGCTGAGCCTATTTTGGGGACAGCATTCAGCACCATGGATTGCTCCATAAAGTCTGGAGTGAAATCCGGAGTGGATACACAGCACCACTGATGTTGGAGTCACCAGCCTCCACTGATTTGAGAGAGAGAGAGAGAGAGAGAATGTTTAAGAAGGTGTCCTCACAAACCTAAGGTCCACCCACCTTTTTGCTACAGGACCCCCTCATCCAGGGTGGTCAGGAAATATTGTATGAATTTGAAAGTGGTCCGTAGAAATGCTGATCCATAGAAATCCTTGCAGTTTGTATGTAGTTTATACACCGACAAGAGCTCCCTGGAATAATTGCTTCTCCTCTTCTCCACCAGTGCCAGCACAAGCTCTATCACTGCCTGAAGCTGGAGAGCACACATCCCACCGCTGCCGCTCCTGTTGTCTCTTCTGTGTCATCTTCTGTGTCATCTAACCCCCTCCCCGCCCATGTGCTCACCATGTCTCCCTCCCTCCCTCCCTCCCTCCCTCCCAGCCCACCCCACCCCACCCCAGCTCACTCACCCCTTGGCCACTGCGTCTCCCACCCAATTGCAGCTCTCTGAAGAGCCACGTCAGCCTGAACCGTGACCAGTGCAGCTCTTCAGAGACCCGGTCAGGCCCAAATGCCTGGCTCAAGGAGGAGTCCTTCATGGCCAGGCATTGTGGGAGGGGGTTCCCTGGAGATCATCTGTACTGCTTTTTCAGCCGAGATGGCTCTTCAGAGAGCTCGTCTGCTCATGTGAGAGGATCCGCAGAGCGGGCGGTGGCGGTGATGGTGGCAACAGCAGCAGTGGCGGCCGCAGCAGCAGCAGCAGCAGCAGCAATGGGGTAGAGAGGGTGGTGGGAGGCACAGCACCAATAGGGGGTGGGCAGGTGGCACGTAGCAATGGCAGGTCTTCCTGGGGCCAGCCCAGGCATGCAAGGAGGTTGGTGGAAGGAGACCCCGTCCACTGCTCCTTGCAGCATGCCAGCGGAGGCATGTGCCTCACCCTGCTTCATACAAGGGCCAGCCCTGCTCTTCACCACCCTTGCAATCTGCTTGTTCACCTGCCTCTCACTTTGGCCCAGACCAGGGATGGGGACTCGGACTCGAGGACTCGACTCGTGAGTCGGACTGAGTCCCCCCTCTGACTTGACTCGGACTCGAGTCCCAATATTTTTAATGGGACTCGAGACTTGACTCGGGACTCGAGACCAAGGACTCTTCAACATCCCTGGGCTGTGCCAGAAGGAGTGGAGAGGAGCATGATTGCCGGCGAAGAGCGCATGGAAGCGAGGTGTGCCGCTGCTCGGCCACTATGGACGGCTACCAGGAGTGCAGCCCCAACAGTGTGTCAAGATTTATTTTGATTGATGTATTGCGTACTTGGGAGAGGCAGAAGAAGGACCTGAGATTACTCTGTGTGGCTGCTCTGAGTGTGTTTCTGGTTCCAGCAAGTTCATCACCAGTGGAGCGGGTGTTCAGTGAGGGTGGAATTGTGATGAGACCTCACCGTTCCAGAATGGGGGCCAAACATTTAGAAAAAATCATGTTCCTCAAATGCAACATGGATAAGTTTTAGGAAGTACAGCAAGTTTATTTTTTAAAATCATTTTTCTAAAATGCAACCTTTCAGACATTTTGGGTTTGGCTGCCTCTGCCTGCCTGTCTGGGGTTCCCAGCCTCCTCTGCCTGCCTGGTCTCTTCTTGACCAGTTCAACAGTTGAATTGTCCAAGACAAAGGCCTCTGCCTGCCTGCTTTGGGGCTCCCTGCCTCCTCTGCCTGCCTGGTTATTTGGGGTTTGTCTGCCTGGTCTGTTCTTGCCAAAATCAGTTGCAGAGTTTTGAAATAAAAAGGCACACTTGTGCCTAGAATTTATTTAAACCACACATCTGAAGTAGCCTTATTTTGTTGGGAAACCCCCCCGTTGATTTTAATAGGGACTCGTGGAGTCAGCTTTGGGAGTGACTTGTGACTCGTGAGTCACCATTTTGGACCAAGGACTCGGACTCGGACTCGAGACTCGGGTCCAAAGACTCGTGACTCGACTCGTGACTCGAGACCAAGGACTCTTCAACATCCCTGGCCCAGACAACTGTGGTGGGTGAGAAGGACAAGCAGTGGGACAAGCTACTGCTTGCTTACTCACTGTCTCTCTGCCGGTCAAGCAAGCAAGGGGAAGCAATGGTGAGAAAGAGGAGGAGGAGCAAGATCAGCTGGTGACAATGGCAGTGAGAAGGTAGACTCACTGAGGGAGGAGGCCCATGGAGGGTGTCTTGCCCAAGGGCCCTCAAAAACCTGGGGCCAGCACTGGTGGTAGGAATGACCCGCCGAAAAAACCCCTCCTCTTCCTCCCCCCCTCCCCCACGATCCTTCTCTAGCATAGAATGTGAATTCTGTTAAGAGTTAGTTACAGCTCAGCTGGAAGTGTAAATCAAGATATTAATAAAGATAATCAAAAATAGAATATGTGGCCGCTTGTCAAGTATCAGCACAATAGCTAACCAGCTGAACAGGTTTTTTTTGCCTTTTCACTTACTTGCCTGGCCTGGGCTCAACATACGTTTTTAATAGATTTGTTTCAATGCTAGGCAGTGGACATGCCCTGAAATCATTCCCCACATACAAATGAAAAGCTCTAGCAGTCTGATTTGCTCTACTGCAGCTAAAGAGGGACCCGGAGGAGGCTCAGCCTGCAATTCCCTTTGCACTAAAACAATGAATGCTCCACTGTAGTAACAGCTGGTGCAGCTTAGTAGTAGCTATTGAGCTGCAAACCCGGCCGGAACTTGTTGGTCCAGATCGTACCTCTTCTAGGAAATCATTAAGTGTCCTTGGAATCTGGTTACGTATTTGCTGAGTTTGGAAGTTGGCAATTTTAGCCTATTATGCTTCCTTGTTTCAATATTGATTTTTATTAATGGGTTGTTCCTCTTGAAAGGAAATTTTGAAAGATCCTTCCCAGGGCAGATGTCAGTACCCATAATTCTTGGGGAGCTGCCAAGGCTCTATCAGGGCCCATTGCTAATGCCTGCCCAAGTGGTCTCTTTTGAGCCCCACCCACCCGAAAGAGCTCCAGATTCACTGCCATTTTGTTTTCAAGAATGCCTCAGCAATTGAGTCAACTTTCAGGGCCTTGTGGCGAAAAAAAAAGTGTCATGCTTTGGTGGCAGCAGCCATGCCCCCCACCCCACCCACAACACAAATAGAATGACTTGCAGAGCGATCCTATGCCCCCTAGATCGCATCTAGAGGGCCATAGGATTTTTCGGAGTTCCAGCTTCGATGTCGGAGCTGGGACTCCATGCTTGGAGCACCCTCCCCGCGTTGCAGCCAGCACGGAAGGAAAGAACCACGTCGGCCGCTTCTCTGAGGTCACTTTCCTCAGAGAAGGGGTGTAGGGGGGGTGTTCCGGAGGGATAGGGACGGGAGGAGGCTGGAGCCAACAAGATACAAGGTATCCTGGTGGTGCCGCCTCAGCCTCCTTCCCTCCTGCTCCGAAGTGCCACAGTTAGACAACTGAAATGGGACATCTAGCTGCTTTGCAGGGTGGGAGGATGAGGGAGGTGACCCGTAATCCTATGAGTTCGGAGGGTTACGGGCATCCCCATAGGACTGCTGCATCCTTAATGTCTTGCCCACCTGGAGACACCTGAAGCCACTGTTACCAGAAAGGGTCCCATGAACCCACCCTAAATAATCTACTATGATCACAGAGGAGGGCAACATACAGTACTTTGCTGAGGTATCGGTTCCCTTTTATTGTAAGCTGCCCCAGAATTTGTGTTAGTGGTTGGCATACAAAAAGATCAATAAATCAGCAAATAAATGGATCATGTATTTTGAAGTGAATGTGGTGAGGATAATAAATTCCATGGTGGCTGAATCACCCTAAAGTTTGTTGATCAAACCTAAACGTATTACACATTAAGCCACTCTACCAAATAGTATGATTAAGTATGGGCCTCAAGATAACTAGTCTTCCCATATATGTACCATTTTTGAAAGTCCAATTACCGTAAGAACCATTCCATATTAACCAGATGAATCAGTGGCCAGTTCAGATATAAACAGGGGAGACTGGTGACTCCTGTGCCAGTGCGGCTCCTTATCCATTGCATCTTTTTGTTTAAGCTTTATAAGAGCCATGCATGGTGGCGAATCTATTTTGGCGGTGGAGTTCAGCACAGGAGTCACCAGCCTCCCCTGGATGTGAAGATAAGCCAGGGTTCTGGGGCAAACCTGGCTTATCATTTATGAGCAGCATGCTCTTGCTTGCTGCCTGATCACCCCCACCGCAACCAACTTCTGCCTACAGTTTGTTTATTATTATGTGCAAACCAGAATTCTGTCTTTTCTGTCTCTCTCCCCCAATGAAGCCAGAGGTATAAGCCAATAACAAACCATGGCTTTCACGCAAGGATGTACGAGAATTTCATTTCTGTTCGCAAATCATGTGAATAAGTCCCATTCTCAATCCCAAACAAGCAGGAGCACTTTTAATTTTTTAAAATACATGTTTGCAAATTCCCAAATTTGTGATTGCATTTGAGATATGCGTGTTTATATATATATATATATATATATATATATATATGAATTTCCACACTTTAGCCAATGTGCACAGAAATGCATTTTCCCATTTGAATCAGCTGAGAAATAGGCCAACTATGGGAGCAAGCCGAAATAAGTTTCTAGGAGATTTTCAGAGCATTTCGGTGAGCTTGGAAGTCTTTGGTTCTCCCACCTCTAGCTTGCAATGGGATAGATCGGAAGCGTCAAGCGTGCATGAGCATGCTGCTCATAAACTTTACGCCAGGGCTCCCCCAGATCCTCCATGTTCCTCCCCCCATGAAGAGTCTTAAGTGGCCTGCCCCTCTCCTTTGATATCCTACTCTCTTGCTAAAAATACACATACAATGTCCTTAGGAAAATATAATTGTAGGCTTATTATGTCATTATCTCTGGTCCAATTTAATTTCTGGCTTGAATAACAAACCCATTGTATTCCTTCCAGGGATCTTTTTTCCAAAGACTACACTGAGACCCATTACTCTCGTGATGGCAAGGAAATTACAACAAGCCCTCAGATTGAGGTAATATTCATCACATCTTCTATCTAGCAGATAAGTAACAAAAAGGGTGCGCGCATATCAAACATTCCAGATGTGCAAGTACATCATGATCTGGCCACTCACACATGTAAATGTATGAAACTGTCTCCTACTGAATGCACCGTAGTCCATCAGTCCAGACATTTGGGCACTGACCAGTCCTCCTCCTGAAGATCCATTTTAGCAGGAAATGTCAGGGACTGAAGATGAGATGAAACCTAGTTTGGATTCTTTGGATTCAAATTCTTTTGATCAGCTTTACATGCATTTAAAATGCATAAAACCCAATATGATGATAAAGGTTAGATGGAAGTAAGTTTCACATTGCTCGATTAAATTTGCTTCCATGTAAGTGCATATGGCTGCAATCCAATATCAAGAGTATAGACCCTTAGGCCTAGGGTCCCAAAATCCAATCCATCCAGGGTCACAATCTGGCCTTCTGGGGATTCCTGGATAGCCACGCCCCCTTCCCCTAGACCCACCCCTTTCCGTCCGGCCACCAATTGTTTTTGTAGTTTCCTGGCCTTTGTGCATTTCCCCCCTTTCTAAAAGGTTGAAAAGCCTCTCTTAAGGCTCAGTTACTGGAGGTTAAGAGCTTTAAGGTAAAATACACTGGTATTTTTGGGCCCACCCCTTTTGCCTTTGACTCCACCCACCACTGGAATGTGGACCCCAAGAGCGTCTCTGAAATGGAATTTGGCCGCAGGCTGAAAGAGGTTCAATGCCCCAGTTTACATTCTTATCTGGAAATAAGTCCCTTTCAGCTCGATGGAACTTATTTCTGAGTAGACATGTTGAGTGTTCTGCTGTAAAGGATTGCAGCCCTAAGCACTCGTAGTGCAGGAATTTCTGGACTTGCTTTGATAGGAGACATTCCACACAGTGATGGGTGAATGAGCGAAAATTGATTATAGAGGTTCTCACCTCAGTGCTTGGTTTGCCTCATTCTCGTTCCCGAACGAGAGCGCGGTGTTTTTGTTTCGTTTTTAACAGAAAAAGTCTGCATTTTGGAACAGGAAAAGTGTGTGTGTGTGTGTGTAAATGTACATACCCAAATGTGCACTTTTCTTCATTGATCAAGGCATGAAAAAGCAACCCCCTGAACTCTGTCCCACTTACCTCTTCCCCGGCTCAACTCGCATTCTCCTGAGTCGAGCTGGGGAAGCAACTTCTGGGTTCCTGGCGGGCCAATGTTTACGTAGAAAATGCCTTTAAGATATGCCCAAAGCAGCCGCAATTGGCTTAATTTGCTCAAATTGTGGCTGCTTTTGATGTCTCTTATGGCATTTTCTATGTAAACAGCAGCCTGCAGGGGACCTGGAAGTAAGGTGAGTGGCGCGGTATGCACCTGCTTTTGGCCTGGCTCAGAGGGAGCGGCGTTTTCGTCTGCTGAGCCGGAGGTGAGTGAGGTCCCAGTGGATCACCCACCCCTAAATGTGACCACAAGCTGAAGGATGTGCAAGGTTTTCCCGGAAAATGTGATCACGTGTGTGTTCAGGATTGTGAGTGGGGCATTTTCAAGGTTGTTTTTTTTTCTTTTTTAACTGAAACAAAATTCTCATACATCCCAAATTCCACACTGCAGAATATTTCTTCCCTGTCCTCATTTTCCAGGGCTGCCGTGTGGATGAATCTTACTATTTTATCATACGTTTTTACTGTGAGGTGTACAGTGACCAGTTAATCGCACAATCTGCCATACATCTGACCACACATCTTCATGTGATCTGTGGTACAATTCTTTTTACAACTTCATAGTGTGATATGGATGCCTTTTATGTGCCTTTCCCCCCCCCCCCCTGTGGCCCTAGCTCTTTAATTACAGTTGTGGGTGTATGTACGTGCCTGAAAGCTTTATCATGTGGGCTCAGATCATTTCCATGGAATGGAAACAAACCGTGGGTAGATGTGGGAGCTCTGTTTCTTGTTTTGAAATGGTACCATTCTGTGGGTGGGGGTACCGTTGTGAGTTCTGGCTGCAGGTCATGTAGAGCAGTGGTGGTGTTGACCACCATGGAAACATGTCTGGAGGGAAGAACTGCTTGTGATCTGAACAGGACGTTCTACATTCCTTCCTCTTTGATTGCCTGCCCTTCCCCATAACTCGTTGGCTTCTGTCAGACGGCTCACTCTCAGCCGTGTTCCCTTTGCACAGATCTCCTGCTCTTCCAAATAGCTGTGAGTTATGAACTGTAACGACACATTTGTTTGAAATTCAATAATGCCTGCTGGCATTTTTCTGTAAATAATGTCTTTGGGCATTTGTGTACAGCATGTGATGTTTCTCTCTGTTATAGACATTCACTTCCCTCAATAGCTTTCAGAACCCGGTGCTGTTTGAGGACAAGCATTTGCAGGCACTACCTGACTTGTAATCAGCCCTGAATCCTGTACAACTTAATTTTAATTTTGGTGGGAGGACATTTAATCTTTGTTGGTGTGAACTGCAGGTACTCATTGGCTTCTGTTTGTTCTCTGATGTCAGCTTTTGAACTCCACCACCTGGATGCATGTTCACATCTGCATGAAGAGGTTCAGAGGCAGTGTTAGGGGGCAGCCCAAATCTTTAATGTGTATTGACTATATTTCATTGCTGTTTTATTAATCTTCTGTTTGGTGTGTCCCAAACTTTGCATGAATGTTTGTATGCCTTTCTGTGTGCATTTCTCCTAAAACATGCATTTTCATAGGCAATTTCACCTAAGATAAACATTTTTTCCCAGGCAATTTTCCTAATATAATAAATTTTTAAACATTATTTTCACACACACACACACACACACACACACACACATGCTTTTTTACACATATTTTTGACTGGCGAACTCCATTGCAAAATGTGGAGATGTGCAAATTTCAAAGTATAACTGAGTTTCGGTTCATACATTGGTTTGAAAGTGTGAAATTAGCAAAGTTCACATCAAAATGTGAACCAGATGAATTTCTCCCCAATCCCAAGGGAAATCACCCATTTCCCAAAACATATAGCTTGTGGATTTCAGATGCTGCCTCTCTGGCTCCCTCTGAAGCCCAACTGGAAAGTTGTAATTCCAGTCAAGTAGCCTCATCATTATGCAGAAGTTACAGAAGTAACCATTGCTTCAGGCTATAAACAATTCCCCCATGCAGTCAATGGAGACAGAAGTTCCACATAAGCTAGGATCACTGGCTCTCATTGATTTCTTAAGTTAAAGCATCATGAAAGTAAGTTGATATGAAACTGACTCTGATTGCTACAACCCTCCCAGTTCAAGCTGAGCAGGCTACTGAGCTCTGCCCTCAAGGCTGGTCTTTCCACCAGGTGGCTTCTCTGGCTGCCAGTCTCTTGGAACACTGTCTTACACTGCGTTCACTGTCTTACACTGCATTGCACCTCCCTTTTCATCTGATGTCTAACCCTTGGATCTCTGATTCCCACCCCCTCCCCTTCTTTGTTCGGCGCCTGCTTTCCCATTATTTCCAAGGGCCCTGCTTACCCTCCATCTGGGAGATTAGTTGGCAGCTGGCTGGATGGCCTTCTCTCACTGCTATTCTTTCCTATCTCTGGCTTCAGCACTCTTGATGCTTCAGCAGCAAACTAGCACCCCAAAGGATTAATTATTCCAATTTGTGTGTACTAAGTACAGTTCTGATTACTATAGAGTAGTGATAGACATATCTGTCAATTTCAGTTTCTCCCAGTTCACCATTCTTCCTATCTTAGTTTCATTCTATCCTGTTTTGGCATCAATTTACAATTTTTTTTAAAAGTCTGCACAGAAATTTGTACAGTCATGCCTTGGATTGAGAGCATAATTCGTTCCGGAAACGTGCTTGTAATCCAAAACACTCTTATATCAAAACGAAATTCCCCCCAAAAAAATTTGTACAGAGATGTTCAATTTAAGCCGTACTACAGTACTTGTATTGCAAGACGTCGCGTGTATATCAAGTCAAATTTTTAAAAATAAATATTTAAAAATTTGCTTGTCTTGCAAAACGCTCTCAAACCAAGTTATTTGCGATCCAAGGTATTACTGTACTAATTTTTGTGTGCATTTCTCCTAATATATGCCTTTTGTATGCAATCTTGCCTATTATTATTACACAGATTTTTGCAAGCAATTTCCCCTAATGTAATGCATTTCGGTATGTTATTTATTTCACTAATATACACATGTTTGTGCACTTTCTCCTACTATACGCGTTTTTTTGTACGCAATTTTTTTTTTAATTTAATTGGAGAACAGCATCATAAAATTTGGAGAAGTGTGAATACCACCAGATAACTGTGTTTTGGTTGTGTATTGGTTCGGGAACCAATATATTGTAGTACGGTACAATATAACATTACCAAAAAATGGGCTGTATCATAAGGCATCTTCTGTGAATGGAGAAGTCCTCCTGTTCCAGCTATTAATTCTGAATGATTCTGTTCAGAATTGGTTGCAAACTTCACAGCATGCATAATAAAGTAGTACAGAGATCCCACCCCAAATGTTCAGTTGTCCCACTACCTAGATACCCCCACTAAACTTGGTGTACTTTCATTAGCTGCATCCCTCGTTGCTGCTGCAGCTCTGCCTTTGAGGAGAAGGAGGGGGAGAAGGACCCCGCACTCAACCGCAGGTCCATCTGCATACCAGCAATTGGCAACACCAACTAAACATCACATGACATCATCACACAGGCAGGCCACATGAAATCAACCAATCAGAAAGTGTGCATAATGCGGAGAAACATGACATCATGGCACACTGTGCAATTCCAAACTACAACTCCCAAGATGCACCTTGATATTGTGCACGAGCAAAAACTTACAAACATGGAACAAGAGTTCATATTAGAGGAGAACTCTTGTCTCAACTCACATGGACAAAATAAATCTTGACTTTCTGAATAAATCACAAATTCACTCATTTCATTTCATTTATTTCATTTATATATCGCCCCACAGCCGAAGCTCTCTGGGGGGTTCACAACACTCTATACATAAAAACAACAATAAAAAACATACAAAATAGTTTAAAAAATTAAAAACCAAATTTAAAAACACAGTTTAAAATAACAATACACTCAGGGCACATTTGCCCATTACTAGGGAGAATTTCATTTGGTTCATTTTTTGATAAGGATTTCCCAAAATTCACAAATTGCATCCTCAGCTGGATGGGAAAAAGTTGAGATTTAAAAAAAAAAATATATGTGAAGGTGGGAGAAAGCAAAACTGACATATTTGTTCATCTAGGCAGAGGACTTTGAGTGCTTAGGTCTTAATAGAATCCCTGCATATTCAATCATGTTTGTGGTGCTGAATTGGGTTTACCAATCTCTTTTTTTCTGATGGGTTCCTCATCATTAACAGCAAGCCCCATTAATTTACATAAGCTGTCTATCTGGAACAGATCTTCCTTCACAAAAGAAATATTTGTCCTGCTCAGGGGTCAATGAACATGACCTGCACTTGCTGCAACATTCCTAGAGAAAAGGGCACAGCGTTGCTGGCCCCTAAATACGGCTACTTTTAACTAGGTGATCTAAGAAACTGAGATATTCATTTCATAATATTCAGCCTCAGCAGGTATCCCCCACAGCAGATGTTTTGCAGGTTATGCCAGATGGTTTCCCTGGACCAGGAAAATCATTTACTCCATTATAAGCACAAAAGCAGTCACTGTCTCAAGTTCCCTTCTCTTTTAATTAACTGTGCATTCCCAGTGGTTCCTTGCTTTTCAGCATGCCATCAGCTCTCTATTTTTAGCCCATGTTCATTGTCATAATATCTGTTTCCCACGGCTAACTTCTTTAAAATAAGTCCAATGTACTTTGGAAAAATTATATTGGGGAAATCCAATCATATTTTATTTTAAGTACCTTCAAAGACAATTGATTCTTGTGGCAGGTTAGGGGAGGGGTCATAGGTCCATGGCAGAGCAAATGCTGATGGTCCTAGTTTTAATTTTTGGCATCTCAGGTTAAAAGGATCAGAATCACGTGACGGGAAAGACCCGGTGCAAATTTAGGGATGTTGGAGAATCTGCAACAGATTCAAATGAGTTCAGATTTCTATGAATCCAACCTGTAGCATACCAGCTTAGTAGGGGTTGCTTGCCTGTATTTAATTAAATTAAAAATGAGATCTGTAGCTGCATGCTATGTATTATGTGAATGTATATTCGGCCAAAAATCTTGGACAGATTAAGCTCAAAATGGAGCTCAGTTCAGGAAAATCCTTATGTGATGAAAATTCATGGATTTTAGAACACAGCTCACACAGATATGGAGGGTCTCAGTGCTGGCTCCAGATCTAAGGGGTTTGTCATGCTGCCTCGGTTTTCATAGTGCTCTCTGTGGGCTCCCTCATGTCACTAGACCTCCTGAGCACTTACCCAGGCAACCACCATTTAAAATTCCCACAATTCCCTCAAGCGCCTAATGTAGCATTGCTCTGCTGAAGCTATAGATCTGTAGCTGCTCCTTAAGGCAAAGGTTATTTAGGCCCACCATAGTGACTTTACTAAGGGTAATGCCTGTATGCACTGAATTGCTGAACCAAAGTTTGTTAGGGGTCTGTAAGTTGGAGACATTGTCTGGAGGTTACTTGTGATTTAGAAACCGGCAGAAGTTCATGTTAAGAGGAACTTGACAAGAATGGTTGTGGGTTATGGCCCTTGAAGAAAGAGGCACACTGTAAAAGAGAGCATGTTAAGACATTTGGGGTATTTCCATAAAGCAGGGTAGTGAAAAACATCAAGTAGGCATCATGTCATTATTACCCATAAGAGGAGGGACTTGAAGAATAGAGGAAAGGTTTTCCAAGAGGGTTAGACCACCAAGAAGGGACCAATCAGCAAACTTAAAATATGAAGGTTTCCATATATAGTAAAAAGTGTGAATATTAGAATAATGGGCAAAGGAAAAGGGTATAAAGTCTGACAATGCCTTGGCTTTGGGCTCTGCTTCTTCCTTTTTCCAAATTTGCCCTTTGCTGGCAAAATATCTGTAAGTCTGACATCTTCTGTTATCTATCTTTTATTTATCCTATGTATTACTTTAGCTAAAGAGGTTCAGTCACTGTGTGTATTTGCTTGAACTTGATATCTTCCTATATCTTAATAAATGTAAGTTAAAAATTCCTTTAATTGCCTAATTGGAGTTCAGTGCCTTTCCCTGCTAAAGACCATCCACTTGAAAAAAAAAATTCATTTGTTAGGCATTATAAGCAAGGAAAAACAAAATGCTTGAAGTAAAAGAAAAAAACAGACATTATGGGCAAGGGTATTCAGAGTACCTTTCAAATTGTTTACTTATTATAATTGGGCAAGCAAGGGATCATTTAGAAAAGTCCTTTCAAATGGAAAGATAGGATCAATTCAGCAAGGATCTAAGGATCTTTCAAATTATTCCTATATTCCCTACATACCCTATCCCAGAAATCCTTAGTTTGCACAACCACACCTTACCTCACATTATCCACTCTTTCCCTATCCTAACACTTTTTCCAAGAGGAGAGAACAGTTCCTACATTGGGGAATTTTTGGAAATTTCAAATGGTGGGTCATAGTTATCCATGTGCGTGTGCGGTGTGTGTGTGTGTGTGTGTGTGTGGGAGAGAGAGAGCAGGCATCAGTACCAGTGGTCCTTTCAGGCATGCTGATGCTAGCCCTGAAGGGACTGTCTCACAACACTGGAATTTGGGGTCATCCAGTAATTCCCCTGCCCCACACTAGGGATGGGCAACACTGAAGAACTCGACCCGCTTGTGCTTGGCAGACTTCGACGCACCTTGCTTGCCAACTCAAGAGCCAAAAGCAGGCCACGTTTGGGTTTGGGGGGGGGTTGGGTTTTTTTTTGCGGCTTCTGCTTTTATAGCAGGCTGTGATTTGTGTATTTATTTTTTAAAGGCAGGGTAATTAGCATGAAATACAGCCACCATTTGCACAAATTGCGGGTGTATTTATGCAATTTGCACAAATTACAGCTGTATTTTGTGCAAATTGTGGCAAATTGCACCTACTCTAGAGTAATTCTTTCTTTTTTTAAAATGTAGCTGCTAGATACAGATTTAAAGTAATGTCTGATTAGGCCTTAAGTACCAGTTGCTGGTAGGGGTGTGGGTGATCTGCCAAGACCCGACCCGTTTCCAGTTCGGCGAATGCTGCTGCTGTGCCCGCCGAGCCAGGCTGAAAGCAGGCGCACACCATGCCACTAGCTGAACCTCTGGTTTCCCAGCAGGCTGGTGTTTATGTAGAAAATGCCTTAAGATGCGTCAAAAGTGGCTGCAATTTGTGCTAGTTATGCAAATTGCAGCCACTTTTTACGTACCTTAAAGCATTTTCTACATAAACAGTGGCCCACCGGGAACCCAGAAGGTGCTTCCTCAGCTCAACTCAGGAGAATGCGAGTCGAGAGGGGAAGAGGTAAGCAGGGACTGAGTCGAGCCCAGCAACTCTGCCAGATTTCCACCCCCTGAACGAAATCCTCATACATCCCTAGTTGCTGGGGAGCAACTGTAGGTGAAAGGAGGTGCCTTCCAAACCTGCTTGAAGTCTTCCTGGAGGCATACCGGGTATGTTTGGCCACTGTTGACAGCAGGTTGCTGGATGTAGATGGAACTTTGGTCTGATCAAGCAGAGCTCTTCCTGTATTCTCATGACTGCTTTTTGGTGGAGCAGTGTGGTTCCTTTGGCTGTTGCAAACTTTGTATGCAGAGAGTGGTTTTGTGTAGGAAATACCATGAAACTGGAAGCAGACCGTTAGGTAGGATAACTGCACATCTGTGTTGGGTTTGTTTGTTTGTTTGTTTGTTTGTTTTGCAACCTGCACCTGCAATCCCTGTGCGCAATGCACATGGCTTTGCAGGTATAGATTGTGCTCATAGATCATCCCTACGTAAGACTTTGAATGTGCTGTCTGGCTCACTACGTGGGGTATATCTGATTTGCAGGTCATGTTTTTAGAATAACTGCCACCCGAAGGATAAAGCAGCGAAGCAAGCATTAATAAACACTTGCATAAATAAAAGGCCAGATAAAGAATGATTAGCAAAGCATTCTAAGTGGCACCATTTATGGATCATGGGTTACAGCCACACTGGAAATTCCATGTGGCAAAACATTGTCTGTCTTTCTGTTTATTAAGCAAGATATGCATATGGTCTGTTCTCTGTTTTTAACTGCTATATGAACATTGGTCAGCAAATGTATACACTGACATATTCACATGACCCAAAGTCAAACTGCTGTTGAGCCAAATATCTGTTAGGTAGGAAAAGGCTGCTGTTGAGACATTTGTTTATTTATTAGTTTATTATTCATTTACTGTACTTTTAAACCACCCAATAATCAGTCCTCTGGGTGGTGTACAATTAGGGACAGGAATGTCAGTGATTTTGGATCTCTCCTAATATTTATAAAAATCACTCTGAAACTCATTTTGGCTCACTCCCATTTTCATTTTTGACCTGTTTTTCAGCTTGTTCAAACTGGAAAAGTGCATATTTCTGTGCATATTTTTCAAAGGTGCACACTTTTCCCCATTAACTAACATGTGAAAATGCATGTTTTTTAAAAATTTCTCATTTCAAAGTGTGTATCCCCAAAAAATTCACCTTTAAAAAAAATGCAATTGCTAATTCAGGAATTTGTGAACATTCCTTGAAAAAAAAGCACTCCTGCTCGTGTTCACATTTGGGATTTCGAATGGGTCATATGCACATGATCTGAGAACAGAAATGAAATTCTTGTATATCCCTATACAATACTTTTTTTTTTTTTTTTTAAAGTGGATTGAACTTAGTGACAGCTGTTGTGTTGCTCCAAGAGAACAATAAATATTTAACAGGTAGTGTCAGATCTTTGGTTGCATCAGCATTTGTTGCTGTTCACAGTAGGGATGTGTGAAATCTGCCCCCTTATTTCTGTGAATGTGCCTGCCTACCTGCATGCTTGCATTGCATTTTAGGGATACTTCTCTGCAAATGGAGATATGCAACTTTCACAATTGAATCACCATGGCGAATGGTAAGGGATGATGGGAGTTTATTTATGTATTTATTGGATGTTTAAATCTCACCCTTCTGCTATCGGGCACCAGAACCATGTATAATAAAAATATTAAAGCATCACATAAAACTATGAATCACAGGAACAAAAAAACATACAATAAAATAAGGGCAGCATTGAACTTAAAACTGGAGTGACAAAACATTACGCAACATTTAAAGCCTGATGGAAGTTGGGATGTGTGAAAATGTTGTTTCAGTTTTCATTTCACTTTAAAATGCCATGGGTTGTAGCGGGTGTGGCTGCCAGGGGCAGTGAATGTGGGGCTCCTCTAAGGGCGGCAGAGAGGACAACGGTAAAATCTTCTATGCAAACTTCTCCCCTTTGAAATGGCCAGCTGCTCGATAGTGCTTTCGTGTAGTCCCATTCATTTCCGTGAGGTTTGTGCGCATGTCCCGTGTTAATTAGTGGAACAGTGGGAGGTATATGGATTTTCTATTGCAGGAACCAAAGTGTCCTGGATTGGACCTGATCTTCCACATCAGCATTACATGGTGGAATAGAATGGAACAGTACTGATGGTCAACAAATCACACTCCAGCCAAAGCTTACCAGAGTGTTCCTCTGTCTCCATACAGGACCACTGCTATTATGAAGGCCACATCCAAAGTGATACCAACTCTGCTGCAAGCATCAGTGCATGCCGTGGTCTGAAGTAAGATGGTCAATGGCCTTTTCAACACTGAGAGGATGATGGGGATGGGGATGACTGTTGCTGCTGCAATCATTATTTTAAAAATAATATTGTTTGCTATTGATATATGTTGAAACAAAATAGATGCATGGTGCTTCAGGGAATGCCTCTTTTGGTTGAGCATAGGGAGCTGCCGTATATCAGGTCAGATCATTTGTCCATCTAGTCCAGAGCTCTCCAACCTTGGGTCCCCAGATATTGCTGGACTACAGCTCCCAGAATCCCTTGCCATTAGTCATGCTGGCTCTGGCTGGGTATGCTGGGAGCTGTAGGCCAGCAACACCTGGGGACCCAAGGTTGGAGAGCCCTGATCTAGTCCCATATTTTCTACTCCAGCCTTTCCCAAACTGGTGTCCTGCAGATGGACTTCAGCTCTCAACAACCCCGGCCCACATAGTCAGGCCAATAGTTAGGAATGCTGGGAGTTGTAGTCCAAAACATCTGGAGGGCACCAGAATTGGGGGAGGCTGGTCTACTCCAAGTGGCAGATGCATCAGCAGACAACAGGATCAGCCCAAGTTGTTTTGGTTCTTGAAGTGTCTCTCCCCACCACCACCACCAATCAAGGTGCAAAGTACACAAGGCCACCTAAGTTATGTTGGCAGCAGAGGCAGAAAATTCCACAAGCCCCTCTCTCCCTGCCTGGCAGTAAAAATACAATAATAATTAAATGAACAATTGACAATGTGCTGCTCTTTCATGGCATCCCAAATCAGCTTCCAGAGGCAGCTGCCTCACCTAGCTGAATGATAGATCCGGCCCTGTTACCTGATCCTTTTAACTGGAGATGCTAAGGATTGAACCTCAGAGGTTCAGCATACAAGGCAGGTGCTCTACCAATGAGCTATGGTCCCTTCAGGACTGGTGCAAGGCAGTTTGGTGCCCTAGGCAAGATCATATATTTAGCGCCCCCCCTTCCCACTTGAGAGCGCTGTATTTTTTTTCAAGGCATTTCTGGCATCCCCTTTAGCCCTGCACCCTAGGCAGCTGCCTAGTTGGCCTAATGGTAGCACCGGCCCTGGGTCCCTTCTATCATGACTCTGTGCATACTCCTCAGCTCCGCTGCCTGTACATTGTCAAGAGCATCCCGGGCTTGACTCAAGACCCTCATAATCTGAAGCTGGGATCTAACCCAACGAGTTACCCAGGACTATCCGTCTTTAGTGCCTACTTCATGCAAAGAAGGCCACTGTTCTTGCCTCTGGGTTTGCATGATATAAATGCTAGGGACCTGGCCATCATCTGTTCCATGGCTATCAAAGCAATGTCCTGAATCTGCAGGGATGCTAGGTTGGAGGATATGCACTCCAGGTATGATTTGTGTCCTGGTCACCTGAACTCCAGCCCAAAACAGTGTTAGACCACAGGGCTGACCTAGGGGCTGCAGGAGATAAAATCAGCAAATCTGATTGATTCAATCTTGGTTCTGATTTCAATTCAAAATTCAGAAATAAGATTTTACTCACTCACTCAAATTTGCCAATTTCAGCTAATGTATTTTGTAGATCATGGCTGGCTTCAAGGGTAGTCATCACTGGGCACTGGCCAAGGGCTCACACTCCAGAAGGGCCCCCCTGTGCAGATCACCCTGGAGCTGCTCATCCTCTTAATGCCTGCAACTTGCTTGTTCATCTACCTCTCACTCTGGCCCAGACAATGGTCATGGTGAGAAGGAGTAGTAGTAGATGCCACAGCCTACTTCCTCACTGCCTCTCTGTCTGTCAAGCAAGCCAGCAGTAACAATGATGAGATAGAGGATGAGGAGCAAGAGCAGCTGGTGACAATGATGGTGAGAAGGTAGCTGAGGGTGGGGCCCATTGAGGAGGGTGTCTTGCCCTGGAGCTGGCACTGCTGTAGATCATTCCAGTAGTGTAACAAGAAAGCAGTAGTTTTGGTAGGTAGTATAACATCATGCCCTAGTTCACATGTAACACTAACCCATGGTTTATTTAAAACATGGTTTGTTGCCTGACCCAGGGTTTGTCTGGCAGTCAATCAAATAAACCATGGTTTGTTTCCTCAGTCCCTGGATTGTCTGTTTCCCTCCTCCTTCACTCCCTCCCTCTTTGTATCCCAACTGCCTTTGTGGCACTGCAGTACTGGCATGTAGAGAGGCTGGGTTTTTTTTTACTGCTCTTGCCTGATGCTTCTGTAGCCTGGTGAAACAACCCTTGAACAACCCACAATTCTGGGTTTTCACATATTGTGAACCCGTGGTTTAAACAACCCACAGTTCACAACCCAACAACAAACCATGGGTTCTCCTCATGGGTAGTTTGTGGTTAATAACCCATAGTTATGGGTTTGTATGTAACAGCAACCCATGATTCAACAAACCATGGTTAATTAAACCATGCTTGTCATTATGTGCAAACCAGGTCCATGTGTGGGAGGCTATGATATTGGGAAATTGGAAAGATAGGAGGGTACGGATTGGAAATATTGCTAGAAGCCATAAAGGAGGCACAGGTTACCAGGAAAGGAAGATCCAAATTCTCTCCAGACACTGATGCCTTTTAAAGAAATTGCCTGAATATTTTCAGGCTTGTAATTCCATAATCATGATGGCTAGAAACTTGTTATAAGCAAATGGGGTGGGGGAGAAAAAAGAAAGAAAAGAAGAAGCAAGTTGTGAATTGCAGGATGCTAGATCCTATACAAAATGTTCCTTATATGGATTTTTGGAAGGCAAAAGAAAAAAGGAATATACCTGGTCACAATATTGAGAATTGTGATGTCTTCCATTATGGTTAACCATAGCTATCATTATTTCGGAGAGGAGATGGCTTGATTAGTAGAAACTGGGTGTCCATCCTCATCATCCTATTCTAAAATGGTGTCTGCAAATGTTTTACAGAGGATATTTCAAGAGTCGTGGCAAGAGGTATCTTATTGAACCCTTGAAGCTTTCAAACAGTGACGCCCATGCTATCTTCAAATATGAGAGTCTAGAAAAGGAAAATGAGACCCGCAAGGTCTGCGGGGTAACCAACACTACTTGGCAAGCAGAAGATCCCATCCAAAAGATCGCCAGGGCAAGCACAAGTGCAGAAGTAAGTCTCATGCCAGAACCTCAGGCATCGGGCGTGGTTTGAGAAGAGGAGTTGCATTTCATAGAATCATAGAATCATAGAATCATAGAAAAGTAGAGTTGGAAGGGGCCTACAAGGCCATCGAGTCCAACCCCCTGCTCAATGCAGGAATCTAGGTCAAAGCATCTCTGACAGATGTCTGTCCAGCTGCACCTTGAATGCCTCCAGAGTGGGAGAGCCCACGACCTCCCTAGGTAGTTGATTCCATTGTCTTATTGCTCTGACAGTCAGGAAATTTTTCCTGATGTTTAGGTGGAATCTAGGTTCCTGTAACTTGAGCCCATTATTCCGTGTCCTGCAAACTGGGATGACCGAGAAGAGATCTTTGCCCTCCTCTGTGTGACATCCCTTCAAATACTGGAAGAGTGCGATCATATCTCCCCTCAGTCTCCTCTTCTGAAGGCTAAACATGCCCAGTTCTTTCAGTCTCTCCTCATAGGGCCTTGTTTCCAGTCCCTTTATCATCCTTGTTGCCCTCCTCTGAACCCTCTCCAGTTTGTCTATGTCCTTCTTAAAGTGAGGTGCCCAGAACTGGACGCAGTACTCAAGATGAGGCCTAACCAGTGCCGAGTAAAGGGGAATTATCACTTCCCGCGATTTGGAAGCTATACTTCTATTAATACAGCCCAAAATTGCATTTGCCTTCTTTGCAGCCACATCGCATTGCTGGCTCATATTCAGTTTGTGATCTACCACAATTCCAAGATCCTTCTCACTTGTAGTATTGTTGAGCCAAGTGTCCCCCATTCTGTAACTCTGCATTTGGTTTCCTCTCCCTAGGTGCAGCACTTGGCATTTATCCCTATTAAATTTCATTCTGTTGTTTTCGGCCCAGCGCTCCAGCCTATTGAGGTCACTTTGAATTTTGTTTCTGTCTTCCAGAGTATTAGCTGTTCCACCCAACTTTGTGTCATCTGCAAATTTGATAAGCATTCCCTGTACCTCCTGATCCAAGTCATTAATAAAAATGTTGAAGAGCACCGGGCCCAGGACCGAGCCCTGTGGTACCCCGCTCGTTACCTCTCCCCAGTTTGAGAAGGAACCAACCTCACACTCTTTGAGTCCGATTCTTTAGCCAATTGTGGATCCACCTGATAGTTGTTCCATCTAGCCCACTCTTAGCTAGCTTACTAATCAGGATATCATGAGGCACTTTGTCGAAAGCTTTGCTGAAGTCCAGGTATATAATGTCCACAGCATTCCCACAGTCCACAAGGGAGGTTACCCGATCAAAAAATGAGATCAGATTAGTCTGACAGGATTTGTTCTTGACAAATCCATGCTGGCTTCTAGTAATCACTGCATTGTTTTCAAGGTGCTTGCAGACTGACTTCTTTATAATCTGCTCAAAAATCTTCCCAGGGATTGATGTCAGACTGACTGGCCTATAGTTCCCAGGTTCCTCCTTCTTGCCCTTTTTGAAGATGGGAACAACATTTGCCCTCCTCCAGTCGTCTGGCACTTCACCTGTCCTCCATGATTTCTCAAAGATAATGGACAGTGGTTCTGAGAGTTCTTCTGCCAGTTCCTTTATTACTCTAGGATGCAGCTCATCAGGCCCTGGAGATTTAAACTCGTTCAGAGTAATCAGGTGCTCCTTGACCATTTCATCATTCACTCCTCACACTGTAACAGAGGGATACTACAGGGGCAGGATCCAGGCCGGGGAAGTCTCTGCTTCTAAAGCTCTGATGGACCCATTCTGTCCCGTCCCAGGTAGAAGCTGGTTGGATGGCAGACTGAAGGGAAAACAAGCACATGTGTGGCCCTGATTTGGCATGGGACCATGGTGATCCAGGAGTGGGGGTTAAACTCCCCCCCCGAACTTCATTGCAGTCAATGGGGACTTTTTTCTCTTTTTAACCCCCCCCCCCCCATGGGGGTGACATTTCAGGGGAAAATTGTGGTGGGATGAGGTCTAATTCCCCCTCCTGGATCTCAGTGTTCCAACTGCACACACTTAACTACACAAGAGTATTATCATGCATAACTACACTATGCAAGATTAGCAGATTAGTTAAGTTTGGCCTTTTGACATCATGTGATGCTAGACATTCATATATGCAGTGCTATTTTTGATCCCCAGATATTTACATCTTAGCACATTCAAAATGAGCACACTTTGGGATATACAAACATGACACAGTTTAGAAAGCGATTCATTTAAAAAAAAACAAAAAACTTCCGTATCTCAGTAGATTTCTTAAAAAGTGGGTAGCCACAGTTTCTGCCTGAAAAAGTATTTCATAATTTATTCAGTCCTAGGGATCCTTACACTCCTCAAAATCAAAACTTTTAACAAGCTCTAACCTTAGAAATGTCTTATTACACGGAGCCAGCATTTCCCAAATTTCATATGCTTTGACCAGACTGTAAACCGCAACCTTTAGATCAGTGTTCTCCAACCTTGGGTCCCCAGATGTTTTTGGCCTACAACTCCCAGCATGCCCCAGCCAGCGTAGCTGGCTGGGGCATGCTGGGAGTTGTAGGCCAAAAACATCTGGGGACCCAAGGTTGGAGAACACTGCTTTAGATTATCTGATGATCCAGTGTTCCCGTGAACTGTGGGGTGGGAGTGGGCAACTCGGCATGCTTCTGAACAATCTTCATTTTTTGTTTGTTTGTTTGTTTAGAAGCCGGAATACCTGAAGGCCAAAAGGTATATTGAATTTTACATAGCTGTAGACAACTCAGTGGTAAGTATCTCAATGAATGCTTCCTTTCTAAATTCCTTTCAGCAGACTTTCTATTGGAAGAGTAGTGTTCTTTCTGTTTCTGATGATCAGGTGCTGAGTGTCATTGCTTAGGAAGCCAAAGTGACACCAGCAAACTTGGGAGAATCCTAAGATTTGCAGAAGTACCAAAAATCTTTGGGGGGGGGGATACCCTAAGCAGGGGGAAAACCCAGAACAGCCCAGTGATGAGGACAGAATGCACTCAGTGGGCACAAAATGCTGGCTAACTGTTGGAGAAACCCTCCCCCCGCCCTTGAGGGGGCTGGAATGGAGTGACTGGAATCCCAAACAGCAGAACTCCACACTGCAACATTTTGTTGCAGGTCCCACCCTTCTGCCTAGGTCCATCTAGTCCAAAATTTCCTGTTTCCTGGAGCCAATCAAATATGTCTGGGAAGCTCACATACAGAGCATAATGGTGATGACCTTTCCTCATTATCCCCCCCCCCCCAGCATCTTGTATGCAGATGTATACTGTTTCTCTGCATGGATTTGCCATTTAGCTATCATGCATGGTAGCCATTGATAGCCCTATCTTCCATTAATTTGTCTGTTGTTCTTAAAAGCCATCTGAGTGAACGGCCATCATCCACAGTGGTGGTGGTAGTTTAGTGTTAGGTGCATGAGCCTGCTCCCCTCTGGCAATGCCAGATTCAACCTAAATATAAAATACTGTGTTACTTGTTTCCTGTTTCAAGTTTTATAAGTGGCAGTTAACCATATCAAAAATAAATAAATAAAACATGTGTCAAAATTAATAAAGGTCAAAAAATGTCAAAATTGTTAACAGTCAAACTTCTCCAGTACCATCTTTTTACATTGCCTTATAAGATCTGGCACATGCCTTGGTTGGTGCCATTACGAAAGTAGCAACTCTTCTCAAAATCTTGAGATCTGTGTTCAAATGCAACAAAACAAAACAAAAACCCTATCTTTCGGCAAACTGATTCCTAATTAATCGGTTCCACACTTTGGTAACGGGTCTGGGTAATCCAAAACTCCAAAGTCCAAAGACAAATGAATGAGAGCAAATTTGGAAACAGCCATACTACATCCTAGTCCTTGACTACTGGATCATCAAGACACAAATTCCCCGGACTGAGATTTGCCAAGCCCCTATCGTACAGGCCTGTGGCTTACGCTGACTCAGCTTGTCTGAGCGTGGAAAGCTAAGCAGGGTCAGGCCTGGTTATTACTTGGATGGGAGACTCCTCTAGTTTCCTGCATTGAGCAGGGGGTTGGACTCAATAGCCTTGTTGTAGGCTCCTTCCAACTCTATGATCTATGAAATCTATGAAATCAACACCCAAAATAACCCCAGAGGTTTCTGTGAATTGGCACATCATGTTAATGTTTAATGAAGAAAGCTCAGTTCATGAGTGGGGGCTGGGCATCTTCTAACACTTCTACAAAAGGTCTTGTGAAAATTAGTTTTTAAGGAACTTGGTCTTGGGCTGATATCATCTTAGCTTAGTTATTTCCTGCTGGCAACCAGAAAGCTATGCCAGTTCCATATATAGCTATAAACGAGGAAGAAATGCTCATGGGGGGGGGGGGGAATGTAAGAAAAATGCAGTAAGCATTTCTTCAGTATTCGAAGGCAAATAAAACTTCACTGTGTATCTTTCCATTCTTCCATACAGTCACTAAGCCATTCTGTAAGATAGTGAGAATCAGCTTACCCTATCAGTTTAATTGTAATGCAGTCAATGCCTTTCCAGTGAAATCAATAATGGTGAAATTAATAAATGTGTGATCCTTATATTGCAAACACTAATCTACATGGTATAGGTAATACAGTAATACCTTGGATTGCAAGTAACTTGGTTTGAGAGCATTTTGCAAGACAAGCAATTTTTAATAAAATATTTATTTAATATTTTTTTTACTTGATATACAAGTGACGTCTTGCAATACAAGTACTGTAGTACGGCTTAAATTAAAAATCTCTGTACAAATTTTTCTGGGGGAATTTCGTTTTGATATAAGAGTGTTTTGGATTGCAAACACATTTCCGGAACGAATTATGCTCTCAATCCAAGGCATGACTGTACTGGGCAGTGGGCATGTATGTCTACACTATAAATTTAAACCAATTTCAGATCTTTTTAGAAAGCCATCCTATGGTCCCTGGGTGACTGTCCAGGGACCATAGGATAGCTCAGAAAACCCCTTCCAAGGACAGAGACAGCTCTCCAACCCTGGAAGGGGGAGTTGGAGATCCGACCCCCTACCCCTTGCACCCAGTGCTGCGAGAACTCTGCCAGCTGCCTCTCCAAATTGGAAAATTGATCTCGGAAAGCTGGGAAAGGGGGCATTCCGGTAGTTGGGGAGGGGAAGGAGAGTGGAGAGGCAAGGAAGGATACAATTTATCCTGAGCCTCCTCCAGTCTGCTTCCCTCCTGCTCCAAAGCACCTTTGCTATATGGGCTGAAAAGCCTGTTTAGCGAAAATATAGGAGATTGGAGGATGGGGAGGCAAAGATTTCATAGATCATAGAGTTGGAAGGGGCCTACAAGGCCATCGAGTCCAACCCCCTGCTCAATGCAGGAAACTAGAGGAGGGGTCTCCCACCCAAGTAACAACCAGGCCTGACCCTGCTTAGCTTTCCACGCTCAGACAAGCTGAGCCAGCGTAAGCCACATCACCTCCGGCTCCACCACTCTTCCTGCCCTGTCAGTTTCAGCACAGCAGGGCATAGGAATCTCAGAAGTCTCCAGATTCAGAGGCTTCTGAGCAATGAGGGTGCAGTCCATGTGCTGAACCCTTAATTACCCTGGCCTGGAGACAGTTGACATCTTTTAAGAGAGCTTATAAAGAAATTGTTGCCTTTTTTACATTTTTTGTTGTTCTATGTTCCTCACTGGTCAAACAGGTTTTGCAGGTTTTCTCGAAACTTTCCTGCGATACCTATTTATCAGAGATAACAGGGAAACGAGGGCACACAACATGGCCGACAATGCCTCTCTCACGGTACTCAGAAAACAGCAACAAAAATTGCTTGTCGCCACCAGCTCTAACTTCCCGGTCAAAGAATTCTGGAAAGATTTCTAATTGGCCAACTCACAAAGTGCAGAACTTTTGAATGGCAAACCGTCCGACGTCCCATTGCTACCTGACTGATAAAAAGGCATATCAATTGATTGATTGATTGATTGATTGATTTCCAATTTCTCTTAACCACCCTTTATCAAATGAATTCCGGGGGCGTATACAAAAGTGTGATTAAAGCTATTCACACAAACGTATCTATATAATATGAAGACATTAAGGATGACCATAACAAAATACAACAACAAACTAAATAGAATAGAAACAGGCTAAGGGTGCGATCCTTAGGCTCCCCGACCTTGTCGGGGGGGGGGCATAGGATAGGTTGGAGTTGCTGCTGCTGTGACCACCGACCTCGAAAATCCCTTCTGAGATTGCAGCGGCGACTCCACCCGTGGAGCACCCTCATCCTCTCACAGGCACCACAGTTCTTTCCAAACCAGCTGGGATCTGAAAATGGAAGACCGTCTTCGGTACCGGTGTGTGTGTGTGTGTGTGGGTGTGGGTGTTCCCGGGGGAAAGGAGGGGAGGATCGAGGCACCACCATCCTCCAAGGAATCCAGGTGGTGCCTCAGCCTCTCCTCCTCACGAGGAGGGGAGAAACATCTAGACGGCCGGAATCAGAGGGCGATTTTGGAGGGGGAAGGGAGCGTGGCAGCAATCCTAGCCGCCGTGCTCCTCCCGCCTTCCGTTGGATGCCTACAATCCTCCCAAGTTTGGGAGGGTTACGGGCACACACATTGGATGGGACTGTAAAAGCATAAAAAACAGATCGTGACATCTCCTTTAAAATGCCTGGACCAATAGGAAGGTGCCGACAAGATTGTAATGTTGGCATATCGATTACACAGTGTGTCGGTTAGAATCTACTACATAGATTTCATAGATTTCATAGATCATACGAAGAACTTCAGTGCTAAGGTACATAATAAACCTTTTATCTCTAAAAGTGGGTTCATTGATTTTTCCACTTGCGTTAGATATCTTCCTTTTTCTTCAGCCGCCCCCTGCCCTCCCTCTATCCCTTGTTGCCTTAGTCTCTTCTTAACCCTTGAATCTTTCTTATTTATTTTGCAGTTCAGGAAGTACGGCCGCAATTTGACTGGTGTAAGAGAGAGAGTATTTCAAATAGTCAATTATGTAAACTTGGTAAGATGTTCTGCCAGAGATTCCAGGGGCTTTGCAGGTGATGAGAAAAAATAATAATCAGAGATTTACTGTGATGGAAAGATGCAAGTCTCTGGACAAAATCTCGGAGAGCTGCAGCCAGTCATCTCAAGAAACTGCCAGTCATTTATTTATGTATTTATTAGATTTACACCCCACCTTTTTTCCTGCAAGGAACCCAAGGTGGCTTACATAATCCTCCTCCTCCTCCTCCTCTCCATTTTATCCTCACAACAACCCTGTGAGGTAGGTTAGGCTGAGAGTCAGTGACTGCCTGGCCCAAAGTCACCCAGTGAGTTTCATGGCCGAGCGGGGACTAGAACCCGGATCTCCTGAGTCTCAGTCCAACACTCTCACCACTACGCCACACTGGCTCATCTCTAGTCATCATCTCTAGTCATCTCTAGGATGGTCTTCTAAGTCAGCCTCCCCAGCCTGGAGCCCTCCAGGTATGTTCAACTACAACTCCCAGACTGCCATACTGCGAGTTGTAGTAGTCGAACACATTTGGAGGGCAGCAGGTTGGGGGAGGCTGGTATTAGCCGAGCGTCTCAGGAGGGTCAATCCATTCCCCTTTCACTGCTTCTCTGATTTAAATTGCTCCCTCCCCAGCTGCTTTTAGCAATATGGAGACACCTCATTTCCCCCTTCAACAGCCAATAGTAGATCCAAAGGATGTGTGGGGTGGGGAGGGGGGTTTAAACCAGGGAAATGGCAAAGGCCTCAGTGGGTTAAACCTCCTTCTCCCCGCAGTGCAGCAATTCCATCCAAATCTCCCTCCACCCTTTGGTAGCTTCTTTTGCATAAAGAACAACAACAAAAAAAACGTAGCTGGGAGCTCGTGCATCAATTTTGGCTTCCCTGAAGATGCTTATCTCAAAGCACATGTGATTTCTGCACCTGGGGGGGGGGCACACCCATAATCGATTGTGATCGTTTTCTTGAAGTGTTTCTCAGGGTATTTTTTTTATTGTTCTGATGATGGTTTGTCCTCCCCGCAGGTTTACAAACCCATAAACGTATATGTAGCATTGACTGGCCTAGAAATTTGGTCAGAGAAGGATCAGATTGATGTGCATGCAGATGCAGGCACCACTTTAGATCGGTTTTCAGGGTGGAGGAGGGATGTTCTGCTGAAGCGGAAAAGGAACGATAACGCTCAGTTACTCACGTACGTACCACAGCGGTGAACGGGAAAGAGTGTGACTGGGTGTGGAGTACTGGGATAATGTTTTATGACTTGTACAGGACTACAGCAGTAACCTAGACACTTTAAAAGTTCCAAACATATTTCTTGAAATTGTGTTCCCAGAATGCTGTCAAGGTGAGGTTGGAGTAGAGCTGCCTGAAACAGCCTTCTTAATTTTTCACCATCCTGGCTATGGGGCTTCTTCAGATTGCCTCTGGCTAGGGAAGCGCCACTTTCCTCCCAACTAGGGATGCATGGATTTTGTAAAAAATCCATTCTGTGTGTGTCTTGTGGCCATTTTGTGCGAATATGCACCTGAAAACCACGTGGATCTAGCACAATTTGTACAAATTGTGTTAAAACGGTGTGCTTTCCATGTGTTGGTTTGCGCAAAGCCCATTAGCGGTTAAAAATAATACGCAAATCGTGGTCCATCTTACGGATGGAATTCTGCAAGCTGGGTCAACTTCCAGTGAGCCGACTCAGGGTCAGCACAAGGCCAACAAATCAGAATCTAGGGACCAATCATGAAAATCCAAAGGATTTTCCACACACCCATCAGATTCCTCACACATCCCCAATTCGATACCAAGCGACACCTTTGCACATCTGCACAACATCCCCCACCCCCAAAAAGTAAAAATAAATAAATAAATAAATAAAATCATTCAGCAAGTTCAGGGAACCACCTGACTTGTTAGGAAAAAGCCAAGCCCACTGAGAATCTGCAGGTGGATTCAGAGAAATCCAAACTCATTGAATGCATTGCGGATTCTCCGACATCCCTATGACCGCAGCAGATCAAGAGACTGACGCTACACGGTTAGAAATTAAACACTTCCCCTCTAGAGCCAGGACATAGTTCTCAAAGGAGAGCTACTTGTGGAGGGTCCAGTCGAAATGCGTGTGTGTGTGGGGATCCCATATCAATTTTTGGGTGCAGATGCAAAATTGAGTGAAACTCACTGGCCGGCGCTGTGGTACTCTTCTGATGTGACTTAGTTCTGATATAGATTGCAGCTGCAATATGTGTAGCAGGGGTACAGAACCTTTTCAAAGTGTGGGGACCAAATTGCCAGTGGAGGCTGGTGACCCCTATTTTGGTGGGGCCCCTTATCCGTTGCAGCTTGTATTTGGAGCTTTATAGGAGCTCTCCATGGTGCTCCATGGTGGTGAACCTAGTTTGGGGATGGAGTTCAGCACCACGGACAGCTTCTATAAAGCTTCAAATAAAACCTGCAATGGATTAGGAGCCCCACCAAAATAGGAGTCACCAGCCTTCCCTGCAAATTGCCCACCGCCAGGCTGATTGTGGGCCAGATGATGTCAGTGGCATGGCCACCACACCTGATGTCATTGTCCCACCCCCTGAGCCCCTCTGTGCCTCTTCGCAGCACAGAGAAACAGACTTGGCCACTCCTCCCAGCATCAACCGAGCCCATGGTTTCACATGGCATCTGGTGCCCCAATGAATGCTGGGTGCCCATGAAGCCATTCCCTATGACCTCATCCTTTGGTTATTTCTGACGTGACATTGGAGATATAGCAGGAATGCCCTCTGGTGGGGATTGCTCCAGGGAGCAGGGCTTAGGAACCCAGCGAGGCTTTGTGGGCCAGATTGGGAACTCCGGTGGGCCAGTGGTTCAGCATCCCTGAAGTATAGCCTACAATCCCATGCAGTAGAATTGGTGGGTTTATTTGCCTGTGGCAGTGATAGATCTGCAAGTGATATGTAATTGAGTTTGTTATATGAGATCTCAAGTCCGGTTCTTCCCCACCCCCACTCTTTCTTACAGGATAGTTGAACTTCATTGGACTAAGTGTAGGATTGGCCTTTGTGGGGGTCATGTGCGATTCTTACTATTCCACGGCAGTTTGTTCAGGTTTGTGGAATCAGATAGTATAAGGAGAACAAACATTAGGTTGTGAGCAAGGGAGGCTTATAAGAGGGGTAGGGCTACCTTGTGGGCCCATGGACACATCTGAAGATTTGAGAAAACTGTCCTGGTACCCCCCAAATGGCTGCTATGGGAGGTGTGGCTTGTCACAAAAGCTAGTCACCATGTAGCCAGACGCATTCATTGGAAATGAAGATGGCAGTAGATGGAGGCCCTCACTTGTGCTTCAAGTGATCCTAGCTGCCAGTAAGAAAATATGTTGTTGCTTTTTCTTTTTTTTTTTTAAGTGGGAGGGGTAGGACACATTTGGTGGCTCCAAGAAAGGTGTCCGAGGGTGCATTTGTGAGTGACCATGGGCACCACCCTGCCTACCCCTGACTTATAAGAAGCCATATCTTTATTATAAATAGGGATGGATGGATAGATGAGTCTGTTTTGGCTTTATGTCAGTTTCACATGTGTTCATTCATGATGAGTCTCTTCTATTCTGCTTCTGCATTAATCGTGCATTTTTTAAAAAAAAAATTGGGCAAAGAATGTTATGCAGTTTAGTGCAGTGTATCATAAAATATACATTTTTTGTATGCATTTTATTGGAAAAGATGCATTTTATATGCATTTTGGTATACTTTTGGAGCCAAAAACTGCATTGCAAATTTGGAGAAGTGCAAATTCAGAAGAATAGTCTGTTCTGATCTGCACATCAGTTTGGCCAATCATGTAAATTCACTTCCAGATACAATAATACCTTGGATTGCAAGTAACTTGGTTTGAGAGCGTTTTGCAAGACAAGCAAATTTTTAAATATTTATTTAATTTTTTCGACTTGATATACAAGCAACATCTTGCAATACAAGTACTGTAGTACGGCTTAAATTAAAAATCTCTGCACACATTTTTTTTTGGGGGGGGATTTCATTTTGATATAAGAGTGTTTTGGATACAAGCACATTTCCGGAACGAATTATGCCCACAATTGATCTAAATCCAATGTATTTATTTTGCCACACGTGCTGTTGCATCACTCATTTCATCTCATCCATTTTTCCTTGCCCAAACACTTTTGCCCGAGGGAGGGTCTCATATGGCTCATTGGTGTCAAATGGAAAGCAGAAAATTCTCTTTTGTATGTGAGCGCTAAGTAGATAATTGAGTTGAGCCAAAATCCTCCCCCACTCCAACACCACACACATTTGCTGCTCCATTCAGAGGCAGTGAATTTGGGGGAAGGGGGCATTTTAATGGTTTTTGGGGATTGGTTGTGAGAAATTCTAGGAGTTCTCATGTGTGAGACTTGGCTTATAAGACCAGTGAGAGATGCCTCCCCACCACACCACACTCACAAATTCTTGTCACAATGCCCCTGGAAAGACTCTCCCAGGTTGTATCATTATTCCAGTAGCGTCATAATGGCGAAAATGCTGGGTCCACAGAGAGAACCACCACCACTGCCACTTGCAACAGTGACAAAAAACAATGCTATTTAAAGAGGAAACGGGGGAGCGGGGACCTGCCTCCTCTTTTTAAATAATCCAATTCCAGTTACTGAAAATTACTAGACTACTTCCCTTGTTTGTTATTTTCACTGAAGACTTCCTTTGCAAACTTTCTATGTAAGAGCTAATACCCGCAGCTCTCTTTTGTTTCCTGGAAGACTAACAATAGATTAACTATTCTCCTTTGTGCAGGACAACAGCAGAAACCCCATTGCAATTGGTGCTACGATGGCGCATGAAATGGGCCATAACTTGGGCAATGAATCACGACACGACTGGCTGCAAGTGCAGCTCCTCAATATTGCATCATGTCCGCGGAATTAGGTGAGGAGACTGTGTACACACCAAAGGAGTCCGCAAAAACCCAGTGATTGCTTCCGAATAAAACTGCTGTGAAGCAGTTCGGAATTAATCCTTCAACTAAGTAAGCTATGGAGTGGAGCTCCAGCCAAGACCGGGGCCCTATTATGGTGCATTTATCTGGGAGCTCTGCCATCAGAAAAGAGATTCAGTGACCAAGTTAGATAAGATATGATAATATACTGGCAGGTAACTTGGCATGAGGGAAACAGAAGCTATCCTCAAGGTTGCTACGCTTACTATCTAGACCAGTGATGGCAAACCTATGTGGCCACAAGTGCCACGGCTGGCACGCAGGGACCTCTCTGTGGGCACTCAAGCCATTGGTCACCAGATCGCGAAAGGACTGTCCCCTTCTGCAAAACACCAGTGATTTTGTCTTCTCACAGTGTGGAACAGAGTGATTTTATCTAGATTCCTGTTACAGAATTCTTTTCTACATTGTTATCACATTTAAAAGATTTTAGGATGCACAGAGCATGGCTTGGATGTAAAGCCCTAACAGTTGACATGAGTGCTGCATGTGTTGCTCTCAAACTAACAGAGTATGAACCTAGGTTTGACAAATTATCAGCATGCATGCAATAGCAAAAATCACATTAATTGTGCAAAAGCATGCCCAATGCAAACTTTTACCTAATGCAGTGTTTGCAGTCCAAGACATAAAGTGTTTAAAATGTGTTAAGCATGTTTAGTTTTCTTGTTTATCTTCCTCATCCTAGTACAGGTTGACTTTTACTTTTACTAATCCGACACCTGTAGAAGCAGGGAAAGGACCCGGAAAGCTTGCCCCATACAATTTCAGTCTGGCATATCATCCTATTACAAGTTGAGAATCCCTTATCCAAAAATACATGTGCCTAATTATTTAAAAGTTTGTATAAATTCCCTTCAGGCTATGTGTACAATGTAGTACTATAATAATTTTTGAGTTGATTTTTTTTCCAACAAAAAACTGTTTGTATCATTGAAAGCTCTGTTATTGTGTTTTTCTTTTAAGACAAAAGATGTTAATTAGTTCGAACAACTGTATGAGTTGTTTTCTAAAACTAAAACCTCGGTATTCAGGTTTAATTGCAGTGTTGGCACTTTGAAATAAATAAGTTGGTTTTGTGTTGCAGTTTGGGCACTCGGGCTAGTGGTGGGATAGAGCCTGCAGCGGACTCGTGGCTCGCTCCAGGCTCAGCCTTCCGCGGTGGCGGCAGCCCGATCTCGCTATTCACGGCGCGGAGTTTTCTCCGTGCCGCTTGCACCACTGCCGGAGAAATCGCCCGTGCATGCCCCTCCCCGCCGCCGCCCCCCGCCCCCTCCGCTGCCGCCGCCCCCCCCCCACCTGGTTCTGGGCACCACCGCCGCCGGAGCCACTGCTCCGGAGCGCTGGACCCCTGCCCGTGCTCTGTTTTGGTGGGAGGAACCAAGGCAACAGGGCTTAAACAGCCCTGTTGCCCTGGTTTCCCCCCCAAAAACAGAGTGCGAGGGTCCCGCACGACGGAGCAGGGTCCCGTCGCGCCACTTCCTCCGCGCCGGAAGTGATGCGATGGGACCTTTTCGGACAGCTGCGGCAGGCTCTCGCTCTGCGGAGAGCCCAGGTAAAGCCCACACGGGTGGCTGAGAGCCCGTGCAGACACGAGCAGGCCCAGTTCAGGCCACTCGTGTCCGGCGGCTGCTCAGGCACATCCCTAAATTGGCTCAAAAAGGTTCGCCATCACTGATCTAGACTCTAGATCCTAGAGAGTTTACCCAAGCTGTGTGCAAATGACCTCCTGAAATTCTCCAGCATAGTTGTGGGCAGAGAAATTGGGGAGACCAGTTCACTGAATTTCACTGGGAGAAGGAAAAATTCTTCAAAGGTTTCTCAGGTGAGGAGATCACCTTTTCCAGTAGACCAGCTTTTGCAATAGTCCTTTTTTTTCCTAAGTTGATTTTTTGGGGTCTTGCTTCTGCTCCAGTGGTGGCAGCAGCTGCAACTTATGTTGACAGCCTGGTCACCATTTTGTATGCTCCATTATGCCCCAGAGGCCAGAGCTAGCAAAATTTCTCAAAAGACATTTTGATGATTTTTCTGCAATTTGTCTGATTCCATCCCTCCCACCCTTAGAAAAAGAATGTTCTCCACCATTTTTGGTGGCAGCCACTGTCAAGATGGAAAACTGCCATTCCAGCATCAACCCTGTTGGGCGTTCACTAGCAAATGCCATTTTTCTGCTTAACATATTCCTCGCCAAGGATGCTTCCACACTGTGGGGAAAAGATATGGGGTCCGTGTTAATTTGACTCTGCAGGGAGAGGAGAAGCGGCATGGGGAGGCCAATTTTGAGCAGACAACTGGGTGGCAGGAGAAGTGTTAAAAAGCCCTTCCCTACACTGGACTTTTGCTGAAACTGGCAGAAGCTTTTCAGTGTTTTTCTTTTTCTTTCTTCTTTCAAGTTGGGAGACAGTTGAGGCAACTCCCACATAGTGTAGTCTGGACTTCAG